>JAHDVE020004866.1:0-142080 GCA_022606495.2 Halesus radiatus
GCCCTTTTCTAAATACGTGTTATGATTTGGACGTCCGATATAGGCTGATTTGATGTTACTGTTACAAGTAATAGTATTTTTACCTGCCAGGTATATATGGAAATATATTTGAATTACCGACGTATGCAGACTACTTTAATCGGTATGTAATATGCCCGAATAATTCAAAGTTTAGAGATTTGAAAAACGATCAAATTGATAACACAGTTATTTTCAACCCGTGTTCAAACAGTCTAATAAAGTTTGGATTTATTCAGAGGGATAACAGATCCAGCGGCAATATGATGAAGCTTCGAAATATATGCTGAATAGGAGTTTGCTTGAACTTCTGTTTGCTTTCAGCGGGAAGTTGTCTGAAACTTGAACCACTTGATCTCCTTTTATAATACCGAATACTATGCGGGTTCCTCTTATCTATACTTAGCTCGAAATATTGAACATGTTCTGTTATAATAAATTATTATGACTTCTTAAATCTTATTATTTTTAATTCATAGAAATCCAAATACTCTTTTTAACATTAAAAAAAATCAAATTTAATTATGTTATCATCTAAATATAATTATTCGCCATATTTGCTTTAGAGACCTGCCACAACATTGTGCGCGACATATTTCGGCCCAATGTTTAATTTCAAATAAATTTGATGTTTTTTAATGTATCGCAAAATGAAATACTGTTTTTGAAAGCGGATGAAAGACTCCTTCATATTTAACTATTAAAAATTAATAAATGTAATTTAAAATTTAAAAATTTTGAACTCGAACATAGATATTGTTTTTAAAATCGTTAACCGATGTTTTTTTTTTCTTGTCAACTGAAATAATTTAACTTTTTTGCCATACAAAAAAAAACTGATTTTCGTTCGCAAATGTATTATGAAGGATTTCGTTACTTCACTTTTGTACATTTCATATAAAAAATATTAAATAAAATTTCTTCAAACTTCAAGTACACTTTCACAATCTTGATGTTTTTTTTACACTTTTTCAAAACGGTATTATTAACATTATATCACGCAATTAGTGAAAACTTTTAAAAAATAGATTAATTTTGCTTTTATTTAATAAAAACACCGCATTTATGGGACAATGTACAGAATTAAAAGACCTTATTAAACATAACCTGAAAGGTGACAGATTCAATATAATTATCGTTGCGCTTTTCATTAAACGTATACAAAACAAATACTTTTTTTATGAAACCGTTACATGTTTTTATTTAATATTACTTTTGAACATATGGTTTAATGAATTATTGCTACGAAATGATAAAATTAAAAAATAACCGGTTGAAAACCTAATTCGAAAATAACAATACTCTCCCAACGCCGTAATGATTGTATAAACCATGTAAGCTTCAGATGAACAAATTATACAAACAAAGAAAAAGTATCACAAATGACTAGTTTAATTATTGTTTTCAAATAATAACATAGTTAACAGGACATTTTCAGTAAATTGAAGCAAAAAATTCAGTAGTTGTTAGACAGCTCGCTGTACTGCGGGATTAAGAACTAGCGACGGCGGCTTGCTGGTTTTAGAGAATATTTTCAAATGTTTTTTTACCTTATATGGTTATCTTTCAAATGTAAACGAAAATACACTAACCATTATTACACTATCCATTATTACACTATTCAGATTGCAATTGTGGTCAGAAAGAACTTTGTAATCATTATAAAGATAGCAGCCAACAATATGGGATTAATAATGGAGGATAATATTGACAAGTCTTGAATTTGAGGTATGATATCGATGAAGATGGTGTGAAGTGAACTGATCTCATTAGCTCAGTCGGTAGAGCGGTTGTTCCGAAGAGACAGAGGTCCTGGGTTCGAGTCTCAGATGCGACTGACACTTTTTTTTTACTTTCTGTGATTTTTGTTCGGTTTCGTGTTTCATTTAGGATATCTGAATGTTATCCTTTTCAATGATTAAATATATTTCTGTCTCAATACGTACGTGTTATCGAATGTATGAAAAAAGTATTTACAACATAAATACATTAACAGTTCAAAGGTGTTTGAAAGCATTGCGAATGCGATCGCTTTGCACTTGAAGATTAGATAAAAATGTGGGTAAAGAGCACACTGCGTGACCGGAAGTTATGCTGGGTTCCCACCTCATATATTCTATGATCTATTTCATGGAACGAACCTTTCCATGATAGAAAGGAATGTTATTGCACGTTCACATGCTTTATTTATATTATACTAGCTGATGTGTATCCGGCCTTGCTCGGGAGTTTTCACTTGTCATTAGGATGCCATAATTGATTTGACAGAGAAAGTAACTCTCTCCAAATAAAGAAATATTTATTTGAATATTTTATTTCATTCCAAATGTTTATTTTTTCAAAATACATCTAAATCATAAAGTTATTAAGTAGGTACCTACTCGTATTTTCCATTTTGAAATATTTTTCCCAAAAAAAATCTTCTTTTGAATATGCAATCTGTGGCTTACCAGAGTGTTATATCCGTGGGATAACCTAAATAAAACATGGCTCGTTCAATGTTTTTAATACTAATTTAAAAACGTTATAGCAATAGTTTTACATATTGGATTTCGTTCAAACTACTTTCTAAACCTTCCCGGCACTAATAAAAATAAACTGTGCTATTTTCAGCGAAACCGGTCCAGCAATTTTTGAGAACGTCGAGGACAAACCAAGAAAGTTATAAACTTACATTGATTTGTATATATACAGATGACCCTACTGGGGCTACATCTGTGCACACAGTATTCGCGCAACAATTGCTGTTCACACGATTCTATAGCCGGTCGATTCTGTCGTAGAAAAGAACGAAATTTGAAATGGTTTCGACATTGGGCATCTATTTATATTGAGAAATCTATCGCATAGAAATAATGTTCTCATTATTATATTTCAAAGATTCCATGAAATAGATGAGGTGGGAACGCACCTTAAGGAAGGAGAAAAGTTCAAAAGAAGGAAAGCTAGCCCCTAGGAAATTCGATAAGGGAAGCTTAGGAAGTCCGGCCACTGGTCTTATAGATAAGAAAAACACAGAGTGGTGTATTTATAGAAAACGAAATAGAATTCATAAATAAATGTTAGTGAAATATCGTAATACACAGAGTTATCGTGAAATTGACGAAACCTTGTTGCGTAAAAATGATACGACGGCTAATGTTCTCTCATCTCAAGATTCGTGGGTGAGAATGATGGTGAAGCACAGGGAAGTGGGATGTATTGATTGATACAGTAAATAAAACCTTGTAAAAGGAAGAACATAAATTTAATGATTCTATAACCACGTCTATCATGGTTTAGCAAAGAAAAGAGTAAAGAGAAGGATTGATCCCAACACGAAAAGGTTCAAACAATAATTGATGGCTCTCATGGTCCGACTCCTCTCCTCAGCATCATGGAAGGCCTCTCCAGGTCCAGATGCTCACCGATCATATAATCCAGAAATATAAGACAAAATATGCAGATGCTACCTTATGTCCTTTTTGGTCCGCTCATCACTTCTTCCGAGATTTTCACCAAAGCAGCAGGCACGCGCGGTTTGGCTTCATCGCCTCACAATCCGGCCATCGATCAATCAATAAAACAAAAACACACCCACTTCGGGCAAATTTTGTAGACGCCCTCCGACGTCAAACAAAATAGAAAATCAAAAACATAATCTCTCCCAACAAACACACGTCGATCACGACCGCTCCAGTCAGGTTATGTCGCCCGCCATGTTGAGTTGCTCCCTCCGTCTGCCGTCTCCCATAGACATCCTCTCACCAATCTCTTCCGTAGACAATTATCCCAATCATAGACTCGGGGTCAGTATTTACGTTACAACCTTTATTTTAAAGCTTTACGCTTCAATTGAACATTATTGTTTATTCAAACAACGTAAATAATATTCCAACAATATGAAATATAAAAAGACACGGAAGATAAAAAATAAGATAGGAACGCGACCGAGAACAGATGTGTTTCTTCCGGACGGAGATATGATTCCTGGTTCAAGTCTCGGTCGCAACCAAATCATTTTTCTTTCCGTGTCTATTCTATAATATATCATATTGTGCGAATATTATTTACATTGTTTGGAAACTTAATTCCTTAATAATAATTACCTAACCATCAAAAAATGGGTAAGAAAAGAGGATTATCTGCTACGTATCTTAATTGTCGCAATTACTCCTAGCTTTATTCACATTTACACATATAGATACGATATAATAATAATAATGAAAATATCTATTTGTCGAAAAGCACTTGCATTTAAAAAAAAATACATGTTATATTGTTTTAGTAATTGATAAAAAGTTCATTCCTCAGCTATACATTCCGAAGACCGGAGTGCATCTGATTTATCAGTAGTGGATATAATATAAAATAAAAATAAATAAATTAATTTTAAATTTATTTTTTATAACTTATCGTTTGTAAACCTCATTGTATTATTTAATCCTCGAAGAAGATAATATTAAGACATCCCAAACGAACCACGAAACCGAAAAAAAAAACAGAAAATGTCTTTAATAATTATTAAGTAAAACAATGACATGTCTTTAATATTGCGCAACAAATATGATGAAAACAGATATGAAAAATATTCATAAGTCCTATTTTTGATGACCTGTACGGAATCCGCACTAAAAAAGTATCGTGTAAAACGTCCACCAGTCAGACCACTGAAGGACCATGTCGAATGTTGCCGAAATCTTAAAATTTTATACAAAATACTTTTTCTTGCTTTTTGCAGTTGGATGGGAGGTGAAATATTAAATATTTAAATATATATGGTAAATCCCCGAAGTGCTTTTAAGAATTGCATTATTCAGATTTCGAGAAAATGCCAAAAAATGGACAAAAGATATTTTTTCTAATTTTATTTCCTATCGTTATATAAGGATTATTTGATATTTTTTTATCTCTAGTTGTTCCTGTAAATTTAATTTAATAATCGTTCTTTCAATGTATAAGGGTTGAAGCTCGTTTTTGTCAAGAGGTATGCGATTATTCACTAAGAGATGTTCAGCGAAATTTTCATTTTGTATTATTTTTTATTATAGGATCGTATGAGTTCTCTAAATCTAGGTGAGAAAACTCTACCCGTCTGGATTTACCTAGCATTCACATAAAAAATAAAAAAAAATAACTCCAAGAAAACCTTGCGGGGAAATCATTAAAAGCGGGGCAAAGAGATTTCAACAGAAATTAAATATCAAAACTGTTTTCTTAGGATGAAATACTACATATTATATCCGTTCATAATCACTTTCCGCGATTAAGTAGACAGAAAAATCAGGATTACAAATAACCTAAGACTATATGATATCATCCCACAATATACCATCATTATTAGCGGAAAATGTTGCTTGTGCAATGATGGAGGACTGAGGTAGCAGAGGATTAAATCTGTGACACCTGGGTGGAAAACCGATGCTTTAACCCACACGTCTACTAATCGGTCATTAATAATTTAATATCTCATCTCAGTCCTTGCTCAATTTTTTGATTCTCTCACGTGGCATATTTTCCAGGATATTTGATTTTTAATTAATTTAATAATTTATTCCCAGTCACTACACCTAGGAACTCCAAATATCAGCGTATACCATATATAAGCATTTAATTAATTTCCGGAAGAAAAGGATTCAGTGAGTAGGTAGATCAGAAATCATTATTATCACAGACACTAATATTTCCTGGATATAGAATCTCTTTATGGTTGCCTACTGATTTAATTGTACCATTTTCATAAAAAAAACTACAACAAAATCGTTAGAGACAAATTACGCATAAATCCAATAGCAATACTCCATAATAGTGTAAAGGTGGTGAAATTTAAGATTACAAAAGCAATTAAAATCCAATTATACACACTTATTGGTTTTTGAAAGAAATTACCGGATATTATATGCCTACTACACATTTTCGTAAAAACTCTACACTCTACACTATAGACTACGGTATTAATAATATTTTTTATTCATCAAAATTTATTTGTGAAAAAGTGGCGAACGAGAAGCAAAATATCCGTAAGCTGTTTCCATATTCTTGATCTGACGTTCTGACACGAACTGCAAAATGAAACCATTTCCGATTTGCAAAAATTCAGAAAATTCCCTCTGGTCTCGACACCATTCCCGGTGAAGATATCCGTGTCAATCCATCAATTCCAATATGTCGGCCGAACGAGAAGCAAAATATCCGTAAGCTGTTTCCATATTCTTGATCTGACGTTCTGACACGAACTGCAAAATGAAACCATTTCCGATTTGCAAAAATTCAGAAAATTCCCTCTGGTCTCGACACCATTCCCGGTGAAGATATCCGTGTCAATCCATCAATTCCAATATGTCGGCTTTCCGTTTCCGGCTTGGTGCCGGATCTGTTTCCGCTCAGAACGTCACGTGACACGTTTCACTTTTTTCCGGCGTAGGCGCGATCTATTGGATCATTTACTCTCGAACAGAAATTCATTTTCACCAACACGTGGTGTTTATCTGATGTCCACTAAGTACACAATCAATGGTCTGTGCCACTCAGTTTTTTCACCCTTGTATGACGCCTCTCGGTTGAGGCGTGGCAGTTTGAGCATTTAAATATTTTTATGGTAAATAAGAATAACTTTGTTAAAAGTATTCTTATTAATAAATAAATATCTACATGTTTCAGAAGCAATGATTCCCTCATTAGGATAAACAATCTAGTAAAAATAGCTTTATTTTTGAAACGTGTTGATATTTATTTATTGAAAACAGTGGTTTTAACGAAGTAATTCTCATTTAATATAAAAATAATGATGCCGCAAAATCATTACACATCTTTCGAAGAATTGAAATATTTTTATTCACGTGACATTTTCTTATAGAATTCTCCTTTTGATCATTTCGAAATGAAGACTAAATCAATCAATGGAGATAGTTTTTGCCTTCTATTAATTGTTCTATCATTTTGTTTGTAAGTTTTATTTATTATGTACTTTTGCTATTTTTGATTTATTAAATTCGCTATCGGTTTCGACACAACCATGCCATTGACAAGCGTTCTTAAAACTTAATTTAATAAATCAAAAATAGCAAAAGTACATAATAAATAAAACTTATAAACAAAATGTCTAGAAATTGCTGTATAGTGTATGCCGAAAAAAAAATGAAATTTTTCTATCTTTTGCATGAGTGATTTCGTAAGTAGTAGCTTTTTTATGTGGATACCGCACTAAGTTAAATGGAAGATCTTAGTAATAATATATTACATAAAATCATTAATTCAACTCTACTACCTGAAATCACTTCCATGAATAATCACCGCTTGTTCATACCGCTCTCATCCACAATATCCGGTGATCTAACTCCTGCTGAATTGGTACATTTGCATATCCTGTATTAAATGTTTTTTTTGTGTTTAATTCGTAGTACTTCATTAACATATTTTTCAAATTTAAAAAAAATAAATTTAATAATATTAGTATTAAGTTCTGCAAGCATTCTACTGTAAGTACCTCACACAATAGATAATCTATTATCACAATTATTTTCCAAGTAAATCGGTTTCACGGGTAACAAATCAGTTTAGGCAGCATACAAATTTTAATTTGGTGGGGGTAAATAAAAACGTATAAATAAGTTATCTCAACCGCAATTTGAAAATGGCTTTGAACGCCGAAACAGCTGTCACATAATAAAAAAAAATATATAATACTTGCAGAACTTAATAATAAGATTATAAAATTTGATTTGCATAGGCCTGTGATTGGTGGATCCTCTAGCTAGGCTAAACCTACTTATAACGTTATGGATACACCATGTTAGCCATCTTTGGTCTAGAATCCTCGAATACTTGACTCTGCTAATCCGTCTGCTAGAGCCATCTTTGAAAAGATTACAATATTTGATACAAATAAATAGGTAAGAACGCCGCGTTTATTCTACGGGTTAAATGCATGTTTAACCGAAGACCTAGGAGCATTGTTCTGTTGATAAGTCTCTAAAATTCGAACGTGGTTGAAAACTATCCTAAACAAGAATGCGTCGTTTTTACATCTCGGTATTTTGCCCAACAACTCAGCTGGGTGTAACTTGTCGACTATGTTTTTTCCTATTTTGAACATCAATTCCTTCAAGACGGGGGTTTACTCATATCTCCGCTTAAATAAATGTCCCGTGTGGTACCCATAGAAAAAAGATACACGGAAATGATACTTTAAAGAAGTACTTAATATGTTTCCCATTCATGTATACTCGTACCTTGCTAAAAATATATGATGAAAAATCTTTGTATTCATACACACTCATTATTAGTGATCACAGTATTTTTCGGTGTATTTCGTATTTTATCATTTTTGTGAAATGTAGTATTATTTTTCAGCAAAAGCGGTGGTATTTTGGAATAAATGTGCTGTTATGTTCCTTTTTTGGTATTTGAAAGAAAGTGATATTTGCTTTTTTGATGAATTTAATTTAAAAAATATATTTTTTTTATAAACAATAATTATTAGCCTGAAACACTCATTCAAATTGAAAAAACCTTCCGAGAAAGATAAATGTCGCCGACAGGACTCGAACCTGCACCCTTCTGATTCCGGTCAGATGCTCTACCGTTGAGCTACGTCGGCTTATCGCAAACCCGCCAAGTTAATCAATATATACTAGTGTTTCATTCAATAATTACTGTTTTTATTATATTTCACCTGTGCAGGGTGCAGGTTCGAGTCCTGTCGGCGACATTTATCTTTTCTGGGAAGGTTTTTTTCAATTTGGATGAGTGTTTCAGGCTAATAATTATTGTTTATAAAAATAATTGTTACCCTTTGCGCTATGCACAAAAATCTTGTCTTAAAAACTTTAGTTTATCAATTAATATATATTTATTTTTAATTAAATAAATAAAATTAAAAAAAAAACACTTTGTTAACACCACTTTATAAATATACATAAACATGCTGTCATCATCAGGAATATATGAATACTTTTTAATAATTAATATGTTTATATTTAACCTATAAAAAAATGACAGTACGCGACGTTCAGATCACTAAGTTGGGTGCATTCCATTTTATTGCTATTAATGTTTTCAAAACCATAGAAAAAAAAATTTGAACACAACATGTTTT
Organism: Halesus radiatus; assembly: GCA_022606495.2. Classification (NCBI taxonomy): domain Eukaryota; kingdom Metazoa; phylum Arthropoda; class Insecta; order Trichoptera; family Limnephilidae; genus Halesus; species Halesus radiatus. The sequence continues at coordinate 9,095 of JAHDVE020004866.1, forward strand.
TTAATTATTTTTAATTACAAGAATGTTGCGTAAAAAGTAATATTTGCACTGTTTACCCTAATATTAAGAATTTCGCGTTAAAATGACGAAATTCGCGTAAAAACTTACGTTATTGTAAAAGCGAATATATTATTTAATTAGTATACATTGCACACGATAGATTGGGCTCTTGGCAAATTTCTTCACACCAGCAATATAATGAATAGTGAAATAGCAAAACATTTTTTTTTTTAATTTAGCGTTTCGCCTTGTCTAAAATTAAACCAATATTATTTAATGTGAATAAAGACGATAATCTATGAACTAATATATTACGTAATATAATAGACCGGTCAGTAGTGGAGTTGGCATCGCGTCGTGAGTTCAAGTCCTACGTCATGACACAACCAATTCCGCTTACTGTGATTATAGTAGTAGATTTTCAAATATTATAAAGTTATTCGTGACACGGAAATGTTGGTTTTTATTTTTAACCATACGAACGTACGTGATACGGCCGCTATATCATCGCTCGAACGCAACAAACCGTATCCCGTACGTTCAGGTTAAAAAATAACGATAACCGAAACCCACAAAACGTTCGTGATACGTCGTATACATCAAGTTCGTTCCTGCGTTATCGTTTTTAGTATGCCGAGGTCAGCCGAAGCTAACGGATGTGTTCGGTTGTTTTCGTATTCTCCCATACTAGTCACGCCGATAATCAGTGATACTTCAAGCACGTGGAAAAAAAACCCGATGTTTTTTTACCTACTTTTTGAAAAATAACCCAAAGGCAAGGGCGGTTAAGAAAAAAAAATCACAATACTTAATACAGGCATTTTGATATCTGCGTTTTTAATTTAATTACCTTTAAACTTTGAACTCTAGAAAGCGGCTCTAAAGTAAAACTGAAAAAATAGAGTGTCCATTATTTATTTACGCTGCTTCTCTCTCAATCCACGCATTTTCCGAATAAAAGTTGTGAGTAATGCCCCTGAACCCGATACCCGATGGCCGGTGGTGTAAAACGCTTTATCCGATCGCCTGGGAAATAATGTAAATGGGTTCGGCCCGATCCATTTGTATGATGGTTGGGCAAATGTAATTTTAGAAACGGCAATTGATCGTGTCTGTTGTAAAAACACCAAATTTGTAACTATTTTCAGTACAGTTTGAACTGGCGGAAACGGCCGGTTCATCCACCGGTTGGGAACTACCGAAAGGTACTTCCGGGAAATGAATGCTGCAGTAAACGGAAATGACTGCAAGTTTAATGGTATTATTTGCACGCAGTGTTTCACTAAACTATGTAGTATCATATTTGCGAACATAATCCCTTATTTTTTGGTTGTACATCTGCGTTGTTTTAATTTGTTCAAGTCTTTTTTATTTTTGATTTTTATTTAATTTAATTTAAGAACATAAAACAGGCAATATGCCAACAACTTAGATAAATGCACGTTTACAAAGTATTTCTAATTAATAGGTACATAAAATACTCATAATCTCGCAAAAAAATACTAAACCAAATTAAAAACAAGTGAAAGATCGAAAATGGAACACTGTTTTGGTACCTAATATTGAGTGTCTAGAAAAGGGCATCATCATATTATCAGCTGGATATTAATGGTAGAACTTTTTTAGAATTTTTTTTAGAATTGAACAATAGTGTAATTAAATATGTCTATTTCATTGTTAGAGCAGTGAATAGTGTTCTAATTTATTATTATCCGTGGCAAAGGAGATATAATAATAGTAACATATTTATTTGAAACACACATTATTTTACAGAAATATTTAAGAAGGCTTTGTCTGTCCAACTAGGAACAAATCCCGTTTTAGGACAGTCAAATTGATAAGTTTAATTCATATTGATATACATATACATGAAAGAATATAAAAGAATCCATAAAGTAAATTTAAGAAAAAAAAAGTTTTTTTGTTTTGTTAATGTTTGCTGCATTTAAAAAAATATATTTTACTGTATTGTGGAGTAATAATGAACGACATATGAGATATAAAAGTTTAAAGTATGATATGCATTTTTTAATTTTGTGTAGAGTATTAATGAATTACGTATGAGATGTAAAATTTTAAGTATAAAGTATAGAAGTTTAAAGTATAAAAGTTTAAAGTATGATATGCATTTTATAAATTTACTGTAGGGAAAGAATGAATTACATATGAGATGTAAAAGTTTAAAAAATAAACAATAAAAGTTTAAAAAATAAAAGATTAAAGTATGATATGCATTTTTTTTAAATTTAGTGTAGAGAAATAATGAATTACATATGAGATCTAAAAGTTTAAAGTATAAACTATAAAAGTTTAAAGTATGATATGCTTTTTTTAAAATTTAGTGTATAGTAGTAATGAATTACATATGAAAGTTTTTGTTTGTGAAAAATTGTACATATCTATTAATGAGCATATGTTCACTGTTGACCCTCCCTAAATCAAGAAGATATATCCCGTATTTGTGTGATAGGCTTAAATATAGAAAATATCTTTTATCCTCGTTGTTGATTTTCTTGTTGGTGTATCAACGTTAATTTGTGATAAAATGCTTGGTGTATTAATTGATGCATGTATAATTTTGTATGAAGGGAATACATCAGAAAAGTTAACGTCTTACTGACAGAGACTGTAGTTTACGAGTATAGTGTGAATTTCGATTATTATACGTTCCGAATTGATCAGATAAACCTTTACGATATGCAATCACGAGGGTTAATTTTCTTTGTATAGATTCGATTCTGTGATTATGAATCTCATCAATAGGATTATTTGTAAGAATGTATGTAACACCTTGAGCTCTCCTGAGATGATCAATATAAATTATCATTTGTTACGTCAATCTACGTTATTGATGCGATTGACAATAATTGCTAATATATCCTTTACGGAGGCAATTGGAGCGATTGATATTTGGAAGTTCCCATTAACAGCGGATGGGTATTTTGTTTGAACGTATTGACAATTGCCATTGACGCAACGGATTGACCGTTTCACTGTGCGATTGCAAATCGTTCGGATCAATCGAGCCTTTTATAATTCAGTTTCATCGCGGAATAGTTTAACTTATAATTGCATTATATCGCAATTGTCCAGAGTTATGGATCACATTATCAACACATTATCGACACATTGAATCACATTATAAATGTAAAAACCCCACAAAATAGGGAATATTAATTATTTTCTAACTAAATCAGTTTTACCAATAATGTTTCATTATTTTTAAAACCCCTTCTCAAATTAGAATTGGGTGGGATTGGATAAAATCATATAAATAAGTCGTTATAATGAGGATTAACCGCAGTTTGAATATGGCCTTGAACGCCGAAACAGCTGACATAATAATAAAAACTAAAAATATTTGCAGAGCTTGATAAAAACATTATTAAATTTGAATAACATTAATTTAAGTGGTATGTAAAAATTAGTGTAGATTTTTACGGTATTTTTAAGTTTAACAAGAAATTTACCTATTTTATGTATAAAACAGGGTTTAGAACAATATAAACAAGAAAAATGTAACAATCTCCACTCAAACATCAAATATCTATGTTTTAATAATGCTAGCGAGTGAAAGACGGCCTCCATGGTCGAGGGGTAAGGCTCTCGACTACGAATCCGAAAGTCGCGGGTTCAAATCCCGGCGTGCGAAAGTAAATTTTATTTAATTAATTTGTGCTGTTTCACAATTAATTAATTTAAAAATAAGATATAGTATATTTGTGCACGTTCCAGAGTGGAAGATACTCTCAGTATCGCCCTCGTGAAAGACCATCAATCAGAATTGAAACGTTGCTTGAAATGGCTTTTAGCCGTGTTGGGTGACCAGATCTGAATAGCTAGGTATTTCTTCACCTTCCTCTTTCCTTTCTCCTTACTCTCCCCAATAGCTTCAGCCTCACAACATTCCCTAATTGGGAATGTCATAGTCTCACTGGATCCACGCGGTTGGTAGCAGTGGGTATTCATATAAAAAAAAGACAGTACAGCGAGAGAAAGTATTTCAAGATGGTAGATAAAAACACAGCATGTTCGTAAATGTAAATAAAAATATAGTATCTTCGCCGTAAAAGAAAAGCTGCATTTTTAATTACCAACAGCGATGAAATTGCGATAACATTAAGAACAAATTAATTTGTTTTTAATATGTTATAGAGTATTATCAAATTATGTCTTATGAAAAACATAAGAAATTCTATACTTTATGACTTCCCATGTTCAACTCATTCTTGCAAATTTTGGTAATTAATGTGTTTTTACTCACTTTATAGCTCTAACACACGTACTAAAAAAGCATTGTTGTTCGCCGTTGCTTAAGGGTAGAACGAAAACGAAAGATTTCGTGTAATTTTTTTTAATTAACTTTTAGTGGAATAATGTGACGGGAGATCGTTCCGAAACAAATCCTTCACAAGCAGTGAAATTTTCATCAAAAACTTGCTTCATTATGTTTGGCAGGAGTAACTTATTACAGTGTAGCTGAAATCTTAAATGGAGGAAACCGCACGTGTAACTAAATTGAAAACATATATTACTATCAACCAACGTGGCCATGGATGTCTAAACTCTTATTAAATTCACGTGTACTGTCTAAACATGTCGCAACTACCGCTAACATTTTACCCATTAAAAATAATATATATGTATATAATATTATATTGAAGATATGTTTCCAACAAATCCAGCATGTATCTTCATTTTTTCTGAGTTCTTGGGAATAATTAAAACTTCTCCACAAAAAGAAGAAATGAAATAAGACTTCGCTTTCGAAAGAAAACAAAATCGCAAAACTCATTACTATATTGAAGATCTTCCAAGAAATACATGCCAATATAAAAAGATGTGGAAAATGTGTTGAACATAAAGAAGTGAATATAAATATTTTAAGATATTTTGTTATGTTTTGACCAAGTAAATTGAACTGGTCTCATTAGCTATGTTGGTAAAGCGGTTGTCCCAGAAAGACAGAAGTCTTGGGTTCGATTCCCAGATGCGACTGATATATTTTCATTTTCCGTTGTTTTTTTTCGGTTTCATGTTTCATTTAGGTTATGTTAATATTATCTTCTTCAATGATTAAATATATTCCAATGAGGTTTTTAAACTTCAATAAATAATTAAAACTTAAAAATTATGATTGATCTCATATCATCAGATTTTGTTATTTTATTTATCTATCTCCATTTATTTACAGACAGTTTTTGTAATATAAGCAATTATTACATATAATGATGTATGTGTACAGTAAATTATTAATGTATGATAGCGTATCGTGAACGCCTCACAAAATAACGGAAAGTGCAGTTATCAGCTTATTCCTAAAAATTACTGAGATAATACAAAATACAGAGAGGACGGACTGCCAAACAATTCGGTCTTGGCACACACTTCTTACTTAACTTAACGTATCCGCGCATTCACGGGCCAGCACCGACCGAGACTCTCGGCTAGTATATTTTGATTTACTGATGGCTGATTGTGACGTCTGCGCCTGCGCAGTTAGTATGAACACATACCGTTAGCACCTCATTTTAGTCAGTTGGCGTCATTAGCTGCAGATATTACAAAAACCGAGAAGATGGGTAACGATAAATTGATTGAGCTGGTCAGGAAAATTAGGTTAGGTAAGGATAGATCAGATTATAAAATCCGTAAACATGTTGTGGCGGACGCTGACGCTTAGTACTTTTCATTTTCCATGTATTGGGTATGATTTGGAACAATAATAATTTCTATTCGCATAGTATTTATTATAATATATGTTTCGTAATGAATGGAAGATCTTAGAATAATTCTAGTTTCTCGGTTGCAAGGCATATCCCGGCAACCAATAACATGACAGCCCGCCGGAGGTTACGATAATCAACCAATCCGGTGAGCTCCCGCCATCTTGGTTAATCAACTAATGAGGTTTAGCCGAACAGATAATTACCGGCCGCATGGAACGGCGTAGCTCGCGAAGCAAGCCCGCCGCCCGCCAAGCTGACTCTCTTCCCGACCTCCGAGCTATCAACTGCGTGCTTCTTTAGAGCACGCATCCGGTTCAATTATTGCATTATTCGATTCCACACATGGAAACATCACCTGCATGCGGGTTTTAGATCCATGACAGATAGTTACCATACTACCCTTGCAAACACCTAGAATGGCGTCCTTTTAACTATTAAACTCAGTGTGAGAAAGATTAATACCTTTGTACTTTGGACGCTGACCACGTAGACTCCGCCTTGGCGACGGCGTTGTTTGACCATCAGCTCATATAAACCGATATCAACTTCCTTCATATTATGTGCTGTACTTGTATGTCTTCCCTCATTAACTTGCCCGGTTAGAACTCCTTCAGAGAGAGAGGAATAGTCTAGAACAGAGTAGATGCCAACATCTTGGCGAAACCTGCATATAACTTGGATGAACATGTTTTTGTTACAATAAATTCTGAGCTGAAAGCACGCCATCTCGTCAATGAATGTAGAGTAGAATGCCTTCCTCCAATTCTAAGGCCGCAGCCAACTCATTTGATCTTGAGAAAAGGAATTTTTATGTTGTACCAATGCTGAGCTAAGTCATGATGGAGCGGGGACCAGTCCTGAATACGATTTTAGGGTGAGTTGCACTGCTTTTCTTTACACCTACTCTCTTTTGCCCATTTCCCTCCTTTCATCATCTTGGGGCCCTCCATCATCTTCCGTCTCTCTTTTCCCCCCTAATACTGATGCCCATCGTGGTGCTATTACCATTTCTAATACTGGCTTCCATCTTGGGGCTTTCCGTCCTTTCCGGCCTCCTGTTTAAATGTCGGGATAGTCTTTGAGGTGCCTTTCCTAATTGTACGCCGGTGTAAATATACCCGCTTGAAATTCAATTTCCAATATATCCGCTGATTATGAACGAATCCTAAAATGGATGACTGATTTGGAAATAAAATAAAGGCTGTTTCAGGTTTAGAAACGGATAAACGTAATTAAAAATATTAAAATTTAGAACGCAAACATAGATAAAGTTTTTAAATAGCTTACTGATGTTTTTTTCCTCGTAAACTGTAAGAACGACTGTATATGAAACTTAAAATTCCCCCTAAATGAGAAAACTCATGGGATTGTACGTAGCAAGACATAAAATGAACTAAATTAATTCCGCCCATAAGCAAATGCATTTAATGGAAGAGTAGTCTTAAAATATGGAAAATAAAATACTACTATACTTTATTATAAACACACAAAATATTTCATTAATAAAAAAATCATGTAAAATAATAAATAATTAGACAAACGTATTGTATAGGTTTCTGTAATTTCACATTTAAAACAAAAACCAAAACCTTGATCAAATTATTCGGGAGCGTTCACGGTATATACGAAGAGAAAGCTCCCTTCTTAAAACTTTTTCTATTATATTTTTGATTATAATAAAAAAAGGACAGAAAACGAGTTTTATAAGTACTTGTAAGTTGGTGGCAGATATGACACTATGTGATTCAATTGCCGTTGATGTTTCGTGGCAAATACGCCACTACGTGACGCGAGTGATTGCAGAGTTAAAAATTATATTTGCTAAAAAATTATCCGACCTCGGTTGTTGCAGTTTTGTTGCAAAACAAAAATATTTTGTTCTTTAAAACGGTGAAAATGCATTCCAGGATTACGAATTACATGATAAAATTTTCATTCCTACCACCAATAGAATTTCTTGTGTAATGATAAAGAACTAGCAGAGGATTGAACCCGCGGCCACTGAGTGGAAATCCGACGCTCTGGACCGCTCGAAGTTGCATGACCATATGTGGAAATTGTCATCGGGATTTTGATAGAATCTGCATGAATGATTTTATGATTCAGTATTGGTTGCCCCACAGTCGATAGTTACGGAAATAATATCGGTGGCTACAGTTTGTCAGACCTTACTTTGACAAAGTTCTACACAATGCAATATTAATACCGTACTTCATGCGCGTTTTACTACGATAGCACATAGTGACAAGTAAATAATTTCTTCAAAAGATGCGTAATCACTTTGTTTCATCATTATTAATAAGAATTATAATGTATACAAACGTTTGGTATTCACTTCGTGGCATCATTATTAATAAATGAATTAAATAATATACTTAGTATTCACCACTTTATAAATATACTTTTATATCTACATGTTTAAAGCAATGCTTTCATCATCCGGAATATATGAATACTATATATTAATATATGTATCGCTTTCTAAACATGTAGCTATCAAAGTATATTTATAAAATGTTGAAAGTATATTTTTAAATTCATTAATCAATAAGAATAAGAATTACTTTATTTAAACTGCTGTTTTTAATATATAAATATCTATAAATTTCCGAAATAAAGACAAAATTATTTTTAATTTAAGTTAATGTTTGTAATTTGGGTTATTTTCTTATTATTTGTCTATATTTATCATTATTTTGAGTACATTGTATATCCTGATAAGGGGAGATTTGCTTCTGAAACACGTAGATATTTATACATAAAAAACAGTGGTTTAAACGAAGTAATTCTTACTAATTTAACAACTAAATAATCATCAAGTCTGATGATGCCCGCGATAGGGTGAAACCGGTCCGGTCGAAAAGTGGAAAAAGTTATAAAGGTTTTTTAATAATAAAAAAATCATTTTAATATTGAATTCCACCATGAATTTCCTCGAAGAGGAAAGCAGAGAGGAATAAGCGCCGCACAATTCTGAACTGGCTACTTACATCGATATTCGTCGTTTCTTTTTTCCAATGATGCCTTGACCTTAACTTTATGTTTGTGCAAAAAAGTTATAGCAAAATATTTTTCTTAATTTATTTATTTATTTAAGTTTTTAATCCAGCAGGACTGGGTGGGTAGTGCAAACCCAGTCTGCCATATCACATGAAATACATACAATATAAATAGAGAAATGAATACAATAAAATAAATAAATAATAAAATAATAATAATAATAAAAATGAAAAAGGTTAAATAATAATATAAAAAAAAGAAAAGAAACGTATTAAATAAAATAAAAAGTAATTACGAGAAGATAATTACATCAAAATAAAAGAAATAAAAATAAAATAAAATAAAATGATAAACTTAATAGATAATTGTAAAATAGAATAAATTAAATAAATTTACTTGAGTAGATCATCTTCAGGGTGGCAGTCGCATCATCTGCATCCATCGCTCATTGAGTGGAGAGCTGAGTCACGCGGATGCAGCCACAACAATGGCGTTGGTTGACTCCCGTGTCCTGCCCCAGAAGCTGGCTAGTCGGTGGCGAAGTAAGGCGGGGAATGAGTGGACTCTCCCTTCAGTGAACATCGTAGAGGTACTGCAGAGCCTTGGAAGTTGCAGAAGTTGCTTGTATGCGTTGTTGTAGCACACCCTCAGCTTGTCCCATTGCACTGCTGAGTATTGCGACTACAGCTCAGATGTGCATAGGGCAGTGCAGTATGTCTTAAAAAGCAGTTTCCTGACATCATCGCTACAGTGGTAGAACCGCCTTGAGAGCATTCCGGCGCGTATATTGATTGTATATTAATGTTTTTCGCGTATTACTGAAATGATTAAAATTTTGCTTATGTGCCCAGCGAAACTAGGAAATATTAGTTAGAACTCTATCAAAATAGTGTTGCATTTGATTTCCAGGTTGCAACATTGTGGTCTGTGCCGGGAGTGATTTTCAATATCACGTCGTTATTTCAAAGCAAATCGTTTGGAAGAATTAGGTGGATATGAGCTAATGTTACGTCGAATCGAAACGGCCAATCGGACATTTCAACAGACTAAATTGGAAAACGCTAGAGTAGTTTTGCATACTAAATCGTCTTTGTTGATGGTGTTATGGTACCTACTGTTGAGGGACTTCTTGCTTGAAATTGATCTTTTCTAATTGAAAAATTGAAAAATCAAATGCATATACTAGTACTGTAGGTGAAGTGGGTACTTATAATATGTATAGGTACTTCGTTGTCAAGAAAATGAAAAATGTTAATTCAGTAATTTATTTTAATTATTTCAATTGAACGTTTTTCAAAATATGTTCGCTTATTAGGAAAATATTGTTGTGTGGTTAAATCACGAAAATTTTCTATTTTTTTTTTATTATAATTTTTTTTTTATGATGATAAATCTAACATGTATACCTAATAAATTATAAATCTGATTATTGACGTGTGATTTGACACTTTCTTAAATACAGAAAAGCGATATAGCAGCTGCTTCTAACTATTATTTCGGTATACATTTAGCTCAACTCTTTCAAGGTGTATTTTAGGAGTAATTTAGAATATTCCCACCTTCAGTAAAGTGATATTATATTTACCAAACACATTTGACGATTCTTCTTCTTCTTTAGTCACTTACTCATTGCTGAGGATCGTGACTCCCACTCCAAACTTCCTCGTGAACAAGGCTCTTCCATTCTTCGCGATCCTGCGCTTTGTGGAGAGCTACGACGGACACCGACATTTCGGGCATCAGCGGGATTTGGTCGCTCCAACGCATCGGTGACTTCCTCTACTTCTCCTGCCTTCCACCTTGCCAATGACCATGAGCTTCTCCAGGTTAGAGTTCATGGTTTGACGAGCGACACGTCCAAAGAATTTGAGGATACGTGGTAGGCAGTCAGATGGTTGCCTATTGTGGATTCCAACTTCTTTCAGAATCGACGTAAGTGTGCGCCTGGCTGTCCATGGAATCCTGAGCATTTTCCTCCATCACCACATTTCAAGGAAGTTTATCCGCTACTTTCACTGTGAGTGTCCATGTTTCCACAATGAATTTGACGGCTATAAACCTCGTGAACAAGGCTCTTCCATTCTTCGCGATCCTGCGCTTTGTGGAGAGCTACGACGGACACCGACATTTCGGGCATCAGCGGGATTTGGTCGCTCCAACGCATCGGTGACTTCCTCTACTTCTCCTGCCTTCCACCTTGCCAATGACCATGAGCTTCTCCAGGTTAGAGTTCACGGTTTGACGAGCGACACGTCCAAAGAATTTGAGGATACGTGGTAGGCAGTCAGATGGTTGCCTATTGTGGATTCCAACTTCTTTCAGAATCGACGTAAGTGTGCGCCTGGCTGTCCATGGAATCCTGAGCATTTTCCTCCATCACCACATTTCAAGGAAGTTTATCCGCTACTTTCACTGTGAGTGTCCATGTTTCCACAATGAATTTGACGGCTATAAACCTCGTGAACAAGGCTCTTCCATTCTTCGCGATCCTGCGCTTTGTGGAGAGCTACGACGGACACCGACATTTCGGGCATCAGCGGGATTTGGTCGCTCCAACGCATCGGTGACTTCCTCTACTTCTCCTGCCTTCCACCTTGCCAATGACCATGAGCTTCTCCAGGTTAGAGTTCACGGTTTGACGAGCGACACGTCCAAAGAATTTGAGGATACGTGGTAGGCAGTCAGATGGTTGCCTATTGTGGATTCCAACTTCTTTCAGAATCGACGTAAGTGTGCGCCTGGCTGTCCATGGAATCCTGAGCATTTTCCTCCGTCACCACATTTCAAGGAAGTTTATCCGCTACTTTCACTGTGAGTGTCCATGTTTCCACAACGAATTTGACGGCTATAAACCATTGAATTGTTGTTTTTAATATGATCTTTAATGATTGCAAATATACTACGAGGTTTATAAGCTTCATAAGTTTTTAAAATATATATATCCTAGACTTGTGGCAAAAAATTAACATATGCCCCATACAAATAAAAAAATGATAGGTATATCCGAGACACTGTCTAGAAAATTACGAAAAATTCGGGTAGAATCTTGTAGTTACAATAAGAAGATGAAAATAACAGTTCTTAGAAATCGAAGTGTGATACCGACAAAAATGAAGAGACGAATTGGGGTAGCTGTAGTTCAGTGGATTCGAGCCCAAGATTCTGGATATACCATGAGGTCCTGAATTTGAGTCCCAGCTGCTGCCGTTATTTTTTTATTTTTTTATTTTCTATTTCTTTTCGGTATCATATTTCATTATAAGAAATGTTAATATTAATGATTAAGAATGTATTTTTGTTGACGACTCGTGTGATAAAAAAATTTGCCGGTAAAATTAATTATATTTAATCTTAACCGTATTTGAGCCACAACCTCCGCAATACGAAGCTACGTAATATACTCGTATTATTATAACTCTAACCACTCTGCTGCAAAAATCTTGAATCCAGTTAAACGATTTCAATGACATCTTCCGGCGTTCGTTAAAAACTTTGGAAGAACTTTCCCTCGCCAATCAGAAATAAGTAAAGTTATCTACTTATATGAAAAAACCTGTCAAAATTTTCTCCCTTCTCATGTGGAAAAATAAAGCAAACTTTTTTCATTTCGAACGTCGTGGAAGCAATTTCAAAAGTTTTGATTTTGATAACCGGTAGATGCCATCGGATTGTACCAAACATAGTTACCTTCGTCCTAGATGAGCCCTGTCAATGGGAAAGTGCTGAAGGGAACACCCGTTTTTTTAAAAAGCACGATTTTCAGAGAACACCTTTCTTTTGCCGATGCAGCGGAAAGAAAACTGGTAGCATCATTAAGGAAACAGTGTTTTTAAATTTCATTAAAAATTAACACTTTGTTTATGGAAATATACAAATATCCCTAATGCCCAGAATATAGGCCGTTATTTATGTATGATGAGAAGCTGAAGAGAGTCTAAAATGGAAATAGATATGGTGGAGAAGGTGGAGACATATTTTTATGTTCTGGAGGCCTATTTTTGTTGTTTTTTTAAAGGAAAATTCTTTATCTCTTTCCTTAGGCTTAAAAACATGTTGCTTAATTCCGATTACATGTTAATGACACTAACATTTAAAGTAGTTTGCGGTTTAATTAGCACAATATTAATAAAGTTTAAAGGTGCATCACACGTACTTAACACGTGTAGTTAATTATTGTTTCCTTGAACTTGTAGTTTATTATAATTTTAAGAATTTTAATCACTTAAATGACATTTCGAACAACCGCTATACAATTTCAAACAATTGCCACAGATATTGTATATTACCCGTGTTTGACGACTGTATGAGATTGTATGGCGAGCGATATTGTAGGATGTGCTGCGCCCACGTATTATATTAACTATGTTGAACAAACATTAGTCGTCAGAGACGGGTAATATAATACACATTTATATGTGGGCCTATCCAAGATATATTAATTGTTTTTTTTTGTTTATTTAGTAGAACTCCATTTAATTTTTTTTAAAATTTAATGAAAATCAAATTTAATAATGTTATTATTAAGTTCTGAAAGTATTTTTAGTAGTTATTATTGTCACAGCTTTTTCGGCGATCAAGGCCATTTTCAAACTGCGGTTAATCTACATTGTGACGACTTATTTATATGATTTTATTCACTCCCGCCCACTCTAATTTAGACGGGATTTTAAATATAATGTTTTATTATCGGTAAAACCGGTTTAGTTACAAAATAATTAATATTTCATATTTTTTGAGGTTTTTACATTTATAATGTGTTTCATTGTGTCGATAATGTGTTGATAATGTGATCCATAACTCTGGACAATCACGAAATAATGCAATTATAAGTAAAACTATTCCGCGATGAAACTGAATTCTAAAGGGCTCGATTGATCCAAACGATTTCCAATCGCACAGTGAAACCGTCAATTCGCTGCGTCAATGGCAATTGCCAATACGTTCAAATAAAATATCCATCATTTCCCCTGTTAATGGGATCTTCCAAATATCAATCGCTTCTCTGTAAAGGATATATTAGTAATTATTGTTAATCGCATCAATAACGTAGATTAACGTAACCATTGATAATTGATATTGATCATCTCAGGAAAGCTCAAGGTGTTACATACATAACTAACTAACCATCACGCCGTTTCCCCGCAGGGGTAGGCAGAGAGGACAGACCGCCAAACAACTCGATCTTGGCATACACTTCTTGCTTCATTCACATTCATACATCGTCTCATACATTCCCTTCTATTATTCCGACTTCTGACATGGCCCGACTCAAAGTTTTAGTTTGAAAATAGCTAGAATTTCAAATTTATTTATTCAAATAGAATTTTCACATTTATAATGTAATTCCCCGTATTTAACTGATAATGTTTTCATAATTGATATATTTAAATGTGTTATAATGTTTTGATAATATGAACATTTTGAATATATAATTTTCCTTACTTTATTAATTAATGTTATATTTAGATAATTCGTTCGTTTATTAATATCTAATTGTTCAAGTAAATTTAATCTAAGACCCTTTATTCCTATATGTAAGGATTTAGGCCCGTTGTTGTCAAGTGGGAAGTGATTATTCACTAAGAGATGTTCTTCGAATTTTGAAGAAGTGCTTTTATTTTTATAACATCTTATATGTTCTTAGAATCTAGTTGAGAAAGTATATTTATAAAGTGGTTAGTATCAAGTATATTTTTTAAATAATTTATTAATAATTACGCCACAAAGTGAATACTAATCGTTTGAAGAAATTTTCAAAGACTAAATATTCAAAACGTGGTCCTTCGAGCCGGATCTTTGATTCCTTACAGTTTAAATGTACCCAGTGAAATAAAAAATCTATATTGAAATATTATCATTTTAAGGCAAAAACTGTAAAAAAGTTAATGGCAAAGCTGAAATCGGTATAAACTAACACTGATAAAACCAAATAATAATAATACTGATTTGATTACTTGTAAAATCACCTCAAGGGGGCTGTAAAAATCTTAATTCCTATTCTTTATCTAATTATGCACAAACAGATACAGAAAAACATACTTACTTGGCAGGTCGCTTCACAAAAACACAGTTTTATTAGAAAATTATAGTATAGAGATGATATTTTTACAGTTGCTATTTTATCCCCCTTTTCTATTTTTCTATTGCTGTTACATTTATTAGAAGATTGGTGGCACAAGAAGAGTTGGCATTTATTTAAAATACTTTTAATTTTTAGTATTGGAAAATATTTATAAAATGACCTTAAAAAGCGTAAGAATTTTCTAATGGATATTAAAATTTTTAATTTATTTTTTACAATTTTAGTTATTTACAATGTTGCGGGCTGTGGGCGCATTTGCGCACCGATGCGTGAATTTTTTAAACTTTTTCTGTAAGTGACTTTAGGTGAGCACCAACCGGCTAGTCTAGCTATTTAATTTACGGGTGAATTTCTTCAATTTTATGTACTCGTATACGTTTCAGTGCAACTCAAGCGGGACAACCCAAGGAAATACTAACGATTATTATGTACCATTGCAATGATCAAACTACCTCTAATTGTATTAACTCAGAATACGTAGGTAGTATAAAGTACCAAGGAATAATCATAGATAAATTTCTGAGATGGGGCGAACATATCAACTCAACTTACACAAAGAACAGAAAACTTACTCACCTATTCATGTCTATTAGAAATATTCTCTGTGTGAAAGATCTGAAACTATTATACTATGCCATCAGCAATTCTCTACTATAATAGGCATCCTTGGGATGGAGCAGATGTGCCACAACAATATTGGATCGACTAGCAAACTCACTATAAATAATGTATTAATGTAAATCGAATTTAATAATTTGATTATTAAGTTGTGAAAGTATTCTAGTTATTATTATTGTGACAGCTATTTCAGCGTTCAAGGTCATTTTTAAACTTCGGTTAATCCACATTGCGACGACTTATTTATATGATTTTATTTACTTCCCCCCCAATCCTAATTTTGACGGTGTTAATATACATATATATATATTCGTCGTGTGTAACAAACTTAAATCCAACGTTTTTTTTATGAACCGTGAAATAAGTCATTATCATTCCCGTTATACTTTATTTGGTCAATTTTACATGATCTTTGCATGTGTGCATATTACATTATAAGCCACATCATTTAAATTATATTTAAAAATTAGAAGTAGGTCCCTCGTACTAAAAAAGTACCGTGTATTATTATAATTAATATTTCATATTTGAAATCATTAAAGTCAGTGATTTTCAAACGTTAATGTGCAGTGCGCATTTTCGCGCTAATTTGTATAAACTTGTATACTCCAATCTAGACGTGAGTCGACTGAATTTGTAGAATTATTTGATTGTGCTGTGTCTTCCCAGGACTGTTTTATCTTATTTTTTCATCGTCGAATCTGCCACACATTTTAGTAATATATTTTTTATTTTTATTTATTTCAGAAATAAATAGTAGATGCATAAAATGAGTCCTGTACAAATTACAAGGTTATAGAAAATTGTTGAAAAAATCGGTACCATTGACATGGAAAAATAATATATACGTAGTATAATTGCGCATGTTATAGAGTGGAAGATACTCTCAGTATCGCCCTGGTGAAATACCACCATTCAGAATTGAAACGTTGTTTGAAATAGCTTTTAGCCGTGTTCGGTGACCAGATCTGAATAGTCAGGTATTCCCCACCTTCCTCTTCCCTTTTTCCTTCCCCTCCCTAATACCTTCAGCTTCACAACATTACCCAATTGATAATGCCATAGTCTTACTTGATCCAGACGGTTGGGAGCAGTTGGGACTCTTGTGCGGTATTCATATATAAAAAAATGATGTCTATGAATTTCCTACTGAGCGATTACATAAATTTTACCAGTCGGGTTTAGTGCATACCAGGGAATGATTTGAGGTCGAGATAAAATGGTATAAGAAGAATGTGAATTGTGTATAAGTGTATGTGTGTGTGTGTGTGTTTGTAACTATGTGTCTGAATTGTGGTAAGTAGTGGAGAGTTGTGAGTGCGCATTGGTTAAGTTACGATTTAAATATTTTCTCCATCGATCCGCTCTACAAGTACGGACCATATGTGTGTAACCTTTTCTCAATCTTATTCAAAATGTTTAATAATAAGTTAATAATATTTAGATGATTCGAATATTGCCGTATTTGTGAAAAATATCCTCAAGGACGATGAATATATATTTCCAATGCTCTATTTCATTACTATCGTTAGATAATTTATCATAATAACTTGCTTAAATAGGGCTGGTAATTTTTTATTGTTTTCCACATTTGTAATATGATCGTATATTTTGTAACAGATTTATTTCAAGGATCTCAATTCTACAGCATTCAGTATAAATACTTTCACCCTCCTCCCGTCAGTTCCATGCCTCATTGCCTTACATCAGGGTTGTTATGAGAATTCATTTATGGAAAGCAAGTTGGTTTCTTTTGATATATTTGTCACGAGACTATATTGGGATGACAAGAAAAGCTACTTTTCATGTCGAAGATGCAAATCAAGTGGCTTATATATGCAAACAAAACACCAGAAGACCAGATTATAACATAAAATACTGGCTGCAATTTTAAAAGGAATTCATTCAATGGGCCACGTCAGGCAAAGTTGTAAAAAGCAATTCCAGAGTCTGTGCCCGCAACGGACATAGCCTAGGGCTCTGATTCCGGTTCTTTTTGAGGAAGCGCATTATTCTTATCCTTAGTTTGAAAGACATTTTGCTTAACTGCCGTTCCGGTTCTCTCGGATGACAGCTGTAATTCAGCGAATAACGTTATTATAAAAATTTGATATTTTTTTAGTTACTGATTATAAACATTATGGGTGACTTATTTGTGGGATAATAATTAGTTTATGTTTATTAATTTATTGTATAATATGCGCCCTATATGGGCTTTTACATATACAGTTAGTTATAATAAACAGGTGCAAAACACATCACAGTAGGTTCATACATAATATATCGAACAAATACAGCAATAACATAGTGTAAGTACCATTCTAAGTAATGAATTCCAGAGGCGAATAATCAAAATACACCTCACATTCACTGTTACTTATACTCTACACACATATATTAATAATTATTGAGGATACATGCAATAATCGTTTGTTTGTATTTGTATTCCGAGCAGTTGAAAATGTCTACTATATCTGAATATTACCTTCTGTGTGGAGTCGAGGCACCAATGAATGTTTGAATGACTCAGTCCTGAAATTATTGTTACAGTTGAACAAAATTTTAGTTATAGTAGTTCTAGTTGGAATGTTAAATGTAATTAAGCTGACGATATCAGGGCTGTCTATAAAACCATGATCAATTTCAAAAATAAATGTTAAAGAATTTAACGAAATTCCAATGTTTGTAAAGTGTCCATGGCAAAAGCATGATATCATACATAAAAATTATTTAAATTCTAAAAAATTATAATGAAGTACAAGTGTAAAAGTAAGTAATAATAAACTGCACTGGTAAAATATGTATACACATATAATTTGTAAAAATAATATGATATTTAAACCGGAAACTCATTTAAAAATGTATTGTCATTGACATGTAATCGGAATTGCAGTTTAGCAAAACTTCTTTAAGTTTTTTTTTCTCAAGGCCTATATCATCTTTGGGGATGCTATGTGAAGGGTATTTTAGAGGATAGGAAGGAGTGAACGTGGGTCTTAAAGAGACCCAAGTTGTAGGATGGACAAAACACAGACGCCGGCATATCATTCCAGAGTCAAGTTGTTGAAGACAAGAACGAGTTGCAGAAGCGACCCGTTCTCATGTAATTTGGGCGCGCGTTTGGGGTGTTTCACGACTATCCACCACTGCCGAATGGATTAATGACGCTAGTTCCTCTAAGCATCTTCCATTAAAATATCGGTAGAACAAGGATGAGGACAACTCCTTCTTATCCAATTAAAAATAATCGGCCCCAGGAAACGTTTGTCAAAGCGATGGATTTCCAACCCGAATAGAACAAGGAGGAGAAAATTATATAAGATGGGACTATACCAAAAGCAATATGGAAAATACTAGTGTATATAGCAGTGCTCCGCAACCGGTGTGCCGTGGCACACTGGTGTGCTGTGAGCCGAATACAGGTGTGCCGCGGTCAAATGCAATGTACGAAAATTTATTGTTAAATTCAATTTAATACCTATATATTTTAGCTCTTGGTGTGCCGCGGAATTCTAGGATGAATTTTGGTGAGAAAAGGTTGCGGAGCACTGGTATATAGCATCAACACGCATGTTCATTTATTACCTCAACTACACATTAATTTAATCGAATTAATGAGAAATATTATTAGTACAAACGTTTTTAATACTAGTACTGTAATTAAATTCTAATAACTGGATTATTACTGAACTAATATTTAGACAAAATTATTCCTGTGTTATTTTGAAAGCACTATTTGAGTGCATCTGTTTAATGGGTTAGTGTATAATTACATTGTGCTTGCCACAATAATTGTATAATAGATTCTGTAGATCAATTTTTTGTACGATTTTTAGTCAAGCAGGATTTTTCAACTAGTGATTAAATTCATATCCTTTATGTGACCTTTTTATTTCACATACAATGTCGTCTATAAAAGAGAATGCCTAATCATAATGGATCCCCCGCAGATAGGACCATAATTAATCTATTTTATTAACCTTTCCTTGCCAGTGCCGTCAACTGAGTTGATATGTTTCTGATTATTTAAATATCGCTGTAAATGTACTAAATAATAATAATAATAATAATAATCGGATGATTTCTATAGCGCCGTTTTTGTGAAAAATCACCTCAAGGGCGCTATACAAATCTTACTTCCTATTCTTACATTATTCCTATATTACATCTATTACTTTTTTTTTTTTGGACAGGCTATCATTACACATTATTTATAGACCATATAAAGAGATGCAGTTAAATTATCAAAACTAAATACGGCTTGATCTTAGTTTTCATACATGTTAAATTGAGAGAAAAAAAAATGCCAACTGTATTTATTCCTTACGATATATTGCAAAACGCTAATAAAAATGATAGGAGTCATGTGAAGTTGGGCGGCGGTGAGGACGGGGGCCGGGGGAACTGATCCATATCCATATCCAATCTCTTTGTCTTTGTTGGTGACGCCCCTGGGCGGCCTGACGGGACGCTTGGTGTTGATCTGCCCGTACGCCAGGTAGCGCTTGTCGGCCGGCTTCAGGATCTGGAAAGAGCACATCAGCGTGTCGTCCATTTCTCGCCCCAGCCGGTGGTGTCCTTGTCGGGGTCGGACCACAGCAGGTCGCAGAGCAGACTGGTCGGGCACGTCCGTGGGCCGCATGATGCACCGGATCTGCTCTGTAGACTGGAGGTCAGAACTCAGGTCGCCGTGACAGCAGAAGATCTTCTCGTCAAATGTCTTTTCCTATTGCGCCTTTCTCGGCAGCCACGAAATCTAATTTTACGGGTTGCACACAGAGTTTATCTTTTAGATACTTCTCCGCGATACTTTTGTATTGGATAAAATATTCATAATATTTAGATATTTATAGATCGTAATAGAAAATAATATTTTGACGAAAAATCGGGAAAAAAATTGTCAAAATATACGTGGATGCGTTTGCTAACTTGCTGAGTTGTTGTGATACTTAGCGAGAGGGGAAACGGCGTTTCACTAGCTGTGCCACGATGCGTGGTCGTCAGTAGGTAGTAGCTGGTAGTAGCTGGTAGTCTGACAGTAATGGATGTATAATACGTTTTGTGCGTGGTCCATGTTTTCCCACTTATATTATAAAATGCCGGATAGATATAAGGTGGCAGTGGCTTAGTTGGTAGAGCGGTGGTCTCGGATAGACCGAGAGGTCCTGGGTTCGAGTCCCAGACGTGACTGTTATCTTTTTGTTTCTGTGTATTTTCTCTATCATATTTAATTTTTGCTAATATCATAAATGATGAAAATGGTGTTTTAGATGTCAGGATTTTCAAATAAATCTTAGTCGGCTTTTGTATTTTGACCAAACGTTTCAAGTCAAAAGCAGACCGGCTTTCATTTAAATCTAAATGGAAAGCATTTCTAGTGTATATTCTTCAAATTATTTTATTATCTTTATTTTTTCTTTGTCTATTACGTAACCCTATGAATTTCAGCAAAAATAAAATAAAATACCCCACTTCTGCACATGGATACGCTAATACAAGACTCCTATCGGTTTATCTTTTTAGTATCTTGTACGTAAATTCACTGGATAAAAAAGAAATTCTCGTCGAAAAACTACTTTAGTAGAATTAAAGTAATAAACACTTAAATCTGAAATATCATGACAGTGTTTAAGGTCATTTGTTAAACTAAAGATTACGTTTACCGCCGCGTTAATTCTGTGGTAATGCTACGGCTTAAACTAGCAGTTCGGGTTAATCTAGCGTTGGACAAATGACTCACTCTTTGTCTGTTGAAATTTTCAAAGCAGTCCAAAAGAAGTTGTTTGAAATTTGCCACAGAAATATTTGTTCGCAAAGAGATTTATGTCGCAGGCAAATGTGTTAGGCGCATTACAAAAAGTACGTTAACCGGCGAAATACATTTGGTTTGTAGTTTTCGTAATCAAATATTCTTTAAAACATCAGGTAATTTATACACATCATTTGAATAGTATAATAGTGCTAATGTAAAAAGAATAGAAAATATGTATTGATGATTAATACAATAATAATAATAATACCTTTATTGAAATTAAATTAAACTATCACTAAAAACATGTATAATATAATAATGTAAGTGTACAGTAGTTTATAAAGTAAAATAGAAAATAATATAATAAAAAATATAGTTGAAGCTTCACGTAACCCGCCTCACTAGGCTAGCCTGCGTTGAGGCAGTAATTTTGCAAATTATTTAATAATTTTAAAATACCTATGAATATACACTTATATTAAGATATGCTTCGTAAATCGTTGAATCAGTAATTTTGAATTTGTGTGAGTGCACCGGTAAATGCCCTATCGTTGCTTTTAATCCAAATTTTTACATTGTGTTTAAATATTTTTTGTGAATCAGATTTTTTTATGCTAACCGGATGTTATAAATTCTTGTCGCAAAGTACCTAAAATTCCATTGACCAAAAGTAGTATGAATTACAGGAATTTGGAGTAAATCTTTCCTGGCATTTCTAGTAATACGAGTGTTTAGTCTTTTTTCATAGTATTTACTTTTGTTTGAATAAAGATGAGTGAGGATTATTTTAGCGTAAATCTGCCGAACGTCAAATACTCTCATTATATTAAAGATTAAGTTAGTGTCTGTAATTAGAGGTATTTTTATAATCGTTTTATGCGCCTTTATGATTGGGTCTAGTGCAGATGAAGTACCACCTCCCCATGATATGATTCCATACTCAATAAGAGATTGACAGACCGCAAAATAAATAATTTTCAAGTGTCGTAAGTCGAGAATGTTTCGTATGATTCTGAAAAAGTGCATGGTTTTTCTTATTTTATTTGCGATGATTTGGGTATGAAGATTCCATTTGAGGTGTGGATCAATGGTGAGGCCGAGGTACCTCATATAATTAGTGCGCTGCGCCGCAAAAGGCTGGTAGCTGCCCACCGCGGCCGGTGCATTTGAGTTATCGGCATGCCTACTTCATTTGCTACTTGAGGTTTTTAACATTAAATAAGTCAATATACGAGTACATGAATATTATTTGTCGTAAAACCGATGAATGGTGTTTTTTGTGTTAAATTCGTAGAACTCCATTTAATTTTTTTTTTATATTTAATGTAAATTGAATTTAATAATAATAACATTTAGTTTTTGCAGAACTTAATAATAACAGATGGATTTTTAAAAAATTTAAATAACCTAAAAACATAACTAAAACAATAGTAGAAAGCAATGGGACTCACTCCTGACATCGATGCTATATAATAATAATAATAATAATAATAGTTGGATGATTTGTATAGCGCCGTTTTTGTGAAAAATCACCTCAAGGGCGCTATACAAATATTTATTAACTAATTATGTACAAACAGATACAGAGAAACATACTTACCTGGCAGGTCGCTTCAGATGAACACAGTTTTAGAAAATTTTATTTATAGAGATGATGTTATTTGTTTCTCCTTTTCTATTGACGTTACGTTTATTAGATGATTGGTGGCACAAGAAGAGGTGGTATTTATTGAATTATTGGTATTAATTTTTAGGACTGGAAAGTATTCATAAAATGTATTTTAGGAATCGAAAATATCTATAAAATTACCTTAAAAAGCATAAGAAGCTTTTAATAAATATTAACATTTTAAAAAAAAATAAATTATTTTTTATTTTTTTATTATTATTTTTTTTTTTAATATATTTTTTTTTTTTTACCAGGATTTAGTTTTAATTATGCCAGTCTGACGATGCCCGTCATAGGGTGAAACTGGTCGAAAATAAATAAGTGTAAAATAATTAATAATAATAGTATTAATGTTGATAAATATTAAATTAAAAAAAAATAAGTCAAGTCATGTAGGCATTATGCATCATTGGAGATCCATACCCGGCGAGCGCTTGTGATTGACTGAAGCCCGTGTTATCTTTATAATGCCATTTGGCTGCACGTTGTTGCCCATATATCGAACACTGACGTTTACTCCAGTTTTATATCTCAATAATTAACACTCTTCTGGTGCGATATCCACATAAAAATAAATAAAATAAAGGAGATCTAATATCAACTTTGTCCCAGTTATTCTGCATCACTGTCACGATGTAAAATAAAGCAGAATTTTAGTACTTTTTGATGAAGCACCGCACACCTAAGGATCAAAATAAGAGGAAAATTTAACCTCTAACATTTTACTCCAAACTATAAATATGTAGAAATAATTTTTTAAAAATTGTACTTGTTCGTATTATCTCGAAAAAGATCCCACAAAATCTAAATACTATTTAATCTTGAAAAGCTGACGCAATAATGAATTCACGATTCTACGCTTCGTTTGAACTAACGCTTGGCGGCATTATTTTCAATTCAAAGAACAAGATAATTTCGTTGCTTCGTAGTACGTACTCGTACGCTTGGTTCCTAACATAAATATAAAAAAAATAAAACGGCACGAGTTTTAAGAGGAGTTGAGTTTGTGGCCTCAGAATTTTAAAATAGTATACGTACCACTGAGGAACTTCTAGGTATTGTTTACGTAAATAACACTAAAAATACTAGTCTAAACTAATATATAGACGTCAATATCGGGTGCATCGTGAAATAAGATAGAGGTTCGATTTTTAATTATTAATTATCTTTATTTAGATTAAAAACCTCATTTTAATATTTAATCATTTTAGAAAATAATATTAACATAAATTGGATACATTAATATATAAATTTATATGACATAAATTGGACTGGCCTCATTAGCTAAATTTGTAAATTTGTTAAGCGGTTGCCCAGGATAGGCAGAGGTCCTGGGTTCGATTCCCAGATCCGATTGATATCATTTTATTTTCTGTCGTTTTTTTCCGTTTTTATCTGTCATTTAGGTTATGTTAATATTATTTTCTACAGTTATTAAATATTAAAATGAGGTTTTTAAATCACAATTAAAATGTAGTTTTAAATATGTGAAATTATTAGACTACGGATTATGCACTAGCAATGTTAAAAATGCGCTAATATTTGTGCCAAATATGTACTGACAATACCAAAATATATGCCTAATTTGAAAAATTTGATCAAACAAGAATACGATATTTGGATCCAGTTGTTCGCAGAACGGGAGGGGGAGAGGGAGCGGGTTCCAGCGAAATATTCTGAAGATAAAGGGGTGAAATATAAATAGTGTCTTTCGCACAAAACAATTTTTTGGCTCATATTTTGATGAATTAAATGGATTATAATAATTATGAAAAATGGCCCAAATATGCATTTATCGAATACTTTTTTATATGAATACCCCACAAGAATCCCAACTGCTCCCAACCGTCTGAAGCTATTGAGTCCCCAATTGGGGAATGTCGTGAGTTGCGAGGCTGAAGGTATTGGGGAGGGCACGGAGAAGGGGAAGAGGATGGTGGGGAAATACCTGGCTATACAGATCTGGTCACCAAACACGGCTAAAAGCCATTTCAAGCGACGTTTCAATTTTGAATTGTGGTCTTTCACCACAGCGATACTGAGAGTATCTTCCACTCTGGAACGTGTGCAAATATACTATATATTATTTTAAAACTAATTAATTGAGAAACAGCATAAATTAATTAAATAAAATTTACTTGATTTGAACCCGCGACCTTCGGATTCATAGTCGAGAGCCTTACCTCTCGACCGTGGAGGCCGCATTATGCACAAATAGGTTTAAAAGGTTTAAAATTTGAGAAACTCGTAACTTCAGCTCATGCTACCTATCTGAGAAGTTCGTAGGGTTATGTATACCAGTAAATACGTCTAGAGAAATACTACCTTTCTTCTTTATTTATTCCTCATATTATTTTCTGTCTTATTATAAGCATTTCATTGAAAAGAAATAAATTTTATTAAAAATGCTACTGAATTTGTCGAATATATTTCAAAATCTTTCTCGGCTATGTACATATTTTTTAAGTAATGCTTTCGCTATGTTTTAGAAAATTATTTTGCAAAATATCGCAAAATATCTCAACTTTTATTAATATTTTTTTAGGTATTTGTCTGGAGTCAGAGGGACTATGGCATTCCCAAGTATGGAGTTTGTTGTGATACTGAAGATAAAGAGGGGAATAAGATGGGTTCGAGGAAGGTGATGAACTACCTGACAATAGAATGAACTCTAAACTAATATTTTTATACAAATATTACGAAGAATAAAATAACTATGAAACGAAAAGGATTAATATTTTATATTACTTATTTTTAATTTTGATACTGTCGATCCATGGTAGACTTTAATTTTAATACCGTTTTTCATAATTAGAAAACCCTAATTACTTTCTCCCGCTTCTAAAAAAATTAAAAAAATATTCATCAGCAAAGGATTTTGTTTAAACCACTTTTTAATGGTAGTTATAAATGTGTGTGTGTGTGTGTTTTTTTAAAATATATTTAACCAATTAGTCATAAATAACAGGTTAAACAAAATAATTATTTTTATTTAATTTAAAATTATGCCACAAAGTAAATTTGCATTTATTGAAGATGTGATTGTAATATTACTATAACAGTATCATATTAATCAACTGGGTAATCGGTTTGGGCATGTGGAGCGAATGAACGAAGAAAGGAGTGTAAGAAGAATGTATGACGCGAATGTGAATGGAAGAAGAACCCGGGGATGACCGAGGAAAATATGGCACGACCAAGTGAATCAAATACTTGAGTCGGGCCATGTCAGAAGTCGGAATAATAGAAGAGAATGTATGAGACGATGTATGAATGTGAATGAAGCAAGAAGTGTATGCCAAGATCGCGTTGTTTGGCGGTTCGTCCTCTCTACCTACCCCTGCGGAGAAACGGCGTGATGGTTAGTTAGTTAGTTATATTAATCAACTTCAACTAATTTTCCCTATGTGATATTTTCCTGTGCAACGACAAAAAATACAAATAATACACGGATAAAAGAAATTGTTAAATGATTTGAACCCATGACCACTGGAACCGAAGACGAGGCGCTCGGCCACGAAAGTCGTGATCGTTGAATGAATTATGCCAGAATATATTTAATCTTGTAGGTGGACAATTTTTTTTAGTATTGATAGCTAACTAATTTTCTAATAGAATTTTAATAACTTATTTCAATGGAGTTGCAAGAGCCGGTAGTATATATATATTTTTTATAATGGGATATCTTAGAAAATTTTAATTCAGTACTATTTCATCTAAAAAATTGTAAAAAAATAACACCGTGTTTTAGAATTTAGTAACATGTTGCTGTTTAGTTAATAATTTTGCACATATTCATGTTTACTATTATAATAGTTTGCTTGTTCGCCATGTAATGCCTGGTTTCCCTTGCGCATATCTCTTATTCTCGTAAAAGAGTATTATTGTCACGTTTCATGTAGCCTTATTTTACAATGTTGTTTACTCATATTCTTTGGATCATTTGTCATTGCACAAGAAAATAAAACATAGAGAAATGTTGTTAAAGTTTTAAGACGCAATTCTATTGTAATAATATGATTATACATGTATTGTTTAATAAAATAATTAAGCTTAAAAAATACATACATATTAATCCTACACTTATAGAAAAAGTCAACAGATGTCCATTATAAATAAAAAAAATCTTGTCGTCATGATAAAAGGTAGCAGCCAAAATTCTATGGGAATCAATCGAACTTGAAATTAACAGTTATTAGAATTCTATGTATGATACCGATAAAAATAATGGGACGGATTAGGGTAGCCGTAGCTCAATAAATTAGAGCACAAGGTCACGGATAGACCATGAGGTCCTGCGTTTGAGTCCCAGGTGCTACCGTTATCTTTTTTTTTAACTTGCCTTTTCGGTTTCATGTTTCATTTTGAGAATTCTTAATATTATCTTCAATGATTGAAAATAGTATAATCCTCTGTGTTTCTCCATTAATTTTTATATCATTAATATTTACATAAAAACAAATATCTTCAAATTGTAATCAACATTAAATTTCATGAACCGCCCCTTGAAAACGTTTGGTTAAAAAAAAAAATGTAGTGTATTGATGGGGTATGCAACACTGTTTATTTTGTAGACTGATTTTACTTTAAAGAATATTCTATACAAATACCACAGAGTCCATTAATAAAGTACATATTTTTATGGTAAAAATATATTTACCACCAATGTAATAAAATAAATTTAATGACTAGAAAATAATTCTCTTGCTGAAAAAAATACAATTTTATCGTCTTTTTATAATAGTTCGTTAAAATATCACAATAATGCAGTGTTATATTTTCCAGCTATAAGCAATTTTCTTGTTCTCATTTTACGGTAAGGTAAAACGATTTCATCTTTGCTAAAAATCTACGGAACAAGTGTCAACCGCGTAATGTGTCTGTTATTTTACCCGAGGCAGAGGGAACGAGACACATTTTTCGACTAGCTTTCGCATTCTCTAAAAGGAAAATGGAAAAATCTCTCACTTTTTCGTTTGATTTTAAAATAAACTTTTATTTTGTAAACTTAATGCAACAGTGCTCAAAATACTGCAATATTTTCGCAAATCTAGAAATGGTATTTTCTGTTAACCTGGTTGTAGAAATATGGATTTTAAGGCTGTATTGTCATCTAGTAATTTGGAAAAAAGTGGTTGAATGCTGCGGATTTTATAATACTGAAGATTTTTTTAAATACGCCCGATCGAATCAAATAGTCATTTATTATTTATTACTATTTTTAGAAATTATGACTGGGGAAGTCGGCCGAGACTCGCCTGTGCGAGTAGCCGAGAAGTTGTAAGAAACGAATACGTAACAAGAACGTAAAGATAATAAGGAGCAAAGATTAAAGGAGATTCCCATCTGACCATTTTCAATTCTTCAAAAGAGAGGAAGAATATAGAGGAGAGGGGAAAGAGATGGGAAAGAAGAACGCAGGGAAGTATCTACTTGGCTAATCAGATCTGGTCATAAACATTAGTAATAAATTTTAAATCACCTTTATATTCTGAATGGTGGTCTTTCTACGGGGCGATACTGAAAGTATCTACCACTCTTGATAATAGGGTTCCATGAAAATTCAACACAAGTATGAATCAGCGCACTTTCTAAAAGTTATGAAAAAAAAACCAACCAAATCAATAATTTTAAACACATATATATAAAAAATATAAAAATGTTATCTGTTTCTGTCTTCGAGGCCACTATGTATCAATTTGATTTTAACAACTAAACTTACTACTTGTCTTAACAATCATGCCGTATCCTGTAGTAGTAGGTGGGGAGGATATACTGACACAGATTTGAATGGGCATACACTTCTTGTTTTATTCGCACACATACACCGTCTAACTTTTTATTATTCTGACTCTTGATACGACCCACCTCAAGTATTTATTTATTTATATATACGAGTACAGCACAATATGTAACATTAACACAAAGGAAAAAAAGTGTAAATACAATGAAAATATAAAAGTTTATTAAATAAATAAAATAATATACTTTGTATTCATCTCTGACATGATGATTTTTTGTCATATTTGACATTATTATTTTAAGTACTACTCCTGATGAAGAAAGCATCGCTTTCGAAACATGTAGATATCTTTATATTAATAAAGTGGTGAATATAAATTATATTATACTATTGTATTTAGCTATCACTTTGTGGTTATCCATTATAATCAAATGAAACACTCAAACTTTGTTTATACCACTGAAGCATGCCCTATAGCAGCTTTTCATGAGTGGACTGTAATACGAATAAAATTGCTTTCGATGAATTTTAAATCATGGGAAAATTGGCGTGAGAGGAAAAGTCCTACATTATACTCGTATAATTGGAATATGTTGGTGGTTTTCTTTCACACACTGCACAATTGTTGAAGATCCGATGATTTGGTGCGACACGATGCGATTTTGCGACACGAGAAATATTATATGTTCACACAATGACAGCCATATTTCAAGTAACTATGTTACAATTTTTACAACAGAGGGCTTCACTCAAGGTAGGTAGGACCTTTTGGGAAGGGCAATGTATAATGGGAACAATATTTAGAAGGACATTGGAAAAAGGAATATTCTAAAAACTGTTTCAACACTAAACAACCACATTTATTTTACACGCCTACCGGTTTCGGAACATTTGCCCTGACGATGGAACGGTTGTTCCGAAACCGGTAGGCGTGTAAAATAAATGTGGTTTAAACAAAGTTTGAGTGTTTCATTCGATTACACAGTGTATTATTTAATTCGTATATTAATAATGACGCCACAAAGTGAAAAACAATCGTTTGAACAAATTATAAATATAGGTTTAACCAATATAAACGAAATAATTAAAAAATAAAAAGGATAAAGTAAAAAACGTATAGAGCATGAAAAATATGTAAAAGTATAAAGTATAAAAAAACATGTAATATAAAAACTTGTAAGAATATAAAGTATTACAACTTGTAGAAATATAAAATTAAAAAAAATAAATGTTAATATTTAAAGTATGACCACTTGTAAAAATATAGAGTAGAAAATTTTGTAAAAAAAATTGAAAATATATATAGTAAAAAAATATGTTGTAAATAAACTTGTAAAAATACAAAGCATAAAGTATTGGTGTAGGCTAATTTATTTACCATTCATATTGCAGACAAATTTTGCATTATGCATTTTTTATATTGTAAGAATTTGATTCACTTTATACAAAATGTAGAAATTATGTCACCATGTTGATATGTATAATATAAGATTACAATAAAACTACCGATTCAATGATATTGCGTATATTACGTCGGATTCAACAATATTCCGAGATTAATTTATTTACCCCGCTTATTTTTTTTGGAAACGTTGTTTACCATTCTTGCTGGAATGGAATTTTTCATAACCCGTATTTGACATTTTAGAACTTACTATACTATTTGCAGGGAAACATTTAGTTTGTCAGCAAATATTATGAGCACATTTCGTTTTACTCATAAAATGAGCAAAAGCAAGCATTTTTTATGTATCACGAAGAACGCATATTAGTTTACTTATTTCACAGCGACTCACAGTGCTACGGTCCCTTACGAGGTAACGAACAAAAAAAACTGAAACTGAAAAAAAACAGTGGCCTAAATAATTAACATCCCTACAGCTTCGACGACTGATGTATGGTTCTCATTAGCAAAATACTGGTTTTCAGAAATAATCGTAGGTAACGATGAACAAGGTCATTAAACTTGGTACATTCTATATATTTTTGCTAATAAGGGTCAACCATTAATTGATCACCATCATGATATCATCCAGCCAGTAGGAAGGCTAATTATTTGGCCGATTACTATTGCAATTTTTAAATTATTTTAAAATTGTCCCTAGCCTTATATGGATTAGACGCACTGTGCGAATCTGTAAAAAATCTTCTTTATTACTTATTTTTCTGCAAAATTAAATACCTACCTTAAATATTTTGGAATTAACGAATACTTTCTAAAAAAATGTAAAATCACGTTTCGTAAATGGGTTTTATTACTTTTTTATTTATATGGTAATTCTCAAGAACGCCCCTGTTTGTACCGAGGACATACAGGAGAACTATATTGCCACCCAGATGGGCAAAGTTGTGATTTGTTAATGCGTGTCTTAAATTGGTTCGGATTAAGTGTTTGACGACGCATCGAATTTAACGCACGTGTGCCGCCGCGGAGGGGATTAACGCTGCAAGCTTCTTCAAGCAGGCTCCGTTGAAATATCTTTAGAATAGACTCAGCATACCTGTATTGCGTCTGTGTTATCTCACTTAACCCTGGGACAGCAATATTAGTCGTTCAGACTAACACCGCATGTATTGTTGATTTTATGCTGTGGCAACTCAGTTGCTGACGAAAGCTTGCAGGGAGTGACTGCGCTACGTGGGCCAGTGCTACTATTTTCTACATACGACACTTTTGTTAGTTCAGTCTGCGGAGAACACATGGTATATAAATGTGTCAATTACACCAAAATTTAATAAATATTATTTTTTATTCAATTTATTTTTTATAACTTATTGAAGTTTGTAAACCTCATTGTAATATTTTAATCATTGAAGAAGATAATATTAACACATCCCAAATGAACCACGAAACCGAAAAAACAACAGAAATTAAAAAGATTTCAGTCGCATCTGGGACTCGAACCCAGGACCTCTACCTATCCGGGGTAACCGCTTAACCAACTTAGCTAATGAGACCAGTTCAATTTACGCCATTTACACCGATATCATACTTCATGTTCAAGATTTGTTAATATTGTCCTCCATTTTTATAAATCCCATATTATTGGCTGCTATCCTTATGATGATTGCAAAGTTTCATCCCGAACTCAATTGCAATCGGAATAGAGTCTCGGATATACCTACCCGATTTTTATTTATATGAGACATCTATTGACTTATTGTACAAGTCTGGAAAGAAATATTCAATTTATTTTTTATAACTTATTGAAGTTTGTAAACCTCATTGTAATATTTTAATCATTGAAGAAGATAATTCCTCTTACTTCGCAGTAGTCTCATGATATAGTACATCACTACAATAAGGAAAAATATATTTAAAATGATTAAAATGATACACATTTTAAGCTTTCATTAACAAAAAACACTTTTTGTGAGGGTCGATAGAAGTGTTAGTCAAAACGACAAATAATTAGACTTTACGTACACAAAATATGATATGTCTTCCAGGGTCAAAAAAAAATAGTACATCGGGATATCTACGCACAAATTTCTCTTCATAAATTCAAATGTGACATAATGTTCCCTTCTTGAAGTGTATTAATACCGTCTTAACAGCCGCGACAGCCCATAACAATATAATTATATGTATCCCCTTCCACCCATCTAACTTTATACCTGCACTATAAACTTGTATGACTAAGGCATTGAAGTAAAGTGTACGAGAGGACGTGCTTGCACCATTGACGAAATTCTGGGAAAATGTATACTATTTCTTAGATTCAATCGAAGATCGCTATAAATAGTAAAAAGAGGTAGTGCAGCTTTGTTACCGTAACATTTATTAGTTTGTAAGAAATAAACAGCTTTTTAACCCCGCAGCGACAGGTTTACGCCATTATACTCTCACAGTGGTGGGAGATGAGAGTAAGTCAGCAGATGCCTAACCACTGACCGAAGGACACGTTTGTTGATGAATGTAACGGTTTTTTATATAAGCATTTTATGATTTTTTCACGAGGGCAACATTATGTGCGTGTAAACCATAAGAAGAATTTGGAATAAAATTTAACAATAATTGTTAAAAAATGCATTATAATGATAAAATTTAACTGTGTAACCCTTCGTGGAAACTCAAGTTTTGTTATGCATTTAAAGATAAATATATAAGTTTATAAATTAAATAAAAAGACACTTTGTTTAAATCCTATTTTATTATTGTAAATGTCGACTAGTTTCGATTCGGCTAAATCATCTTCAGGACATAAAATATACTATTATGAACTTTGTGTATAGTATATTTTAAGTCCTGAAGATAAGTCGCATCAAAACTAGTCGAAGTATACAAAAAGAAAAGTGGAATATAACAAAGTTCCTTTTTATTCAATTTATCATGTCGATGCACAATGTGTTTGCTTATTGTGAAAATGTACATAGATGGTTAAACAAGGGTAAGCCAAATTAGTTTATTTTGCTAAAGTTGGTTAAATATAGGGGTTTTAATTTACGTTAAACTAAGAAAGGTAAAAGGAAATGGGATTATAAAGAGGACGATAGGATGGGGATAGGAGATTCTCTCGATACATTAATTAATTAATTAATTTGTGATCGTACGCATTACTTCAGTTCGATATTTCTGAAGGTTTTCATTAAGAATGACAATATTACTAATTTGCGCACACGTATGTGGAATTGGTTATTTTTTTTTTCCTAAGGTTAGTTCTATTTTTATCATTATTCTGTCTGGAAGGTAATTATCTAAATTCCCCCCGTAGCTAATGGATTGCTTGAAATTTTATGTATGTATGGTGTTTATATGTACGTTATAAATATGTTATAATGTTGTCAGTTTTGCATGCGAACACATGAAAAAAGTTGGATTGGTCTTGACGGTATGAGGATTTTAATAAAATTGGTGAGCTCAGGTGAGTCCAGGCCATTATTCAGAATTTAAGAAAATAGTATTTGATAACGAATTATTAACAAACGTCTTTTTTTTTAAGGGAGTTGAAGTTGTGAAATTTAATGGATTCGGTGAAATTTGCGTACATTTCATTTATAATTTATGTGCCTAAAATTTTTCTTTGGAATCTTTAGATTTTTTCATTTTACATAAACACACATACTTATATTTCATATGTGTAAAGGTCCTTAGCACCTTTTAGTAATAAAATCGCGATAATGGCACTTTCCATTCTGTTAAAATTGATAGTTTTCTTTAAAATTATATATTTTTAAGGTTTTTAAAGATTTTAAATTTGCTTTCTAACCTCATACCAAATAGAAGGTCATTCCAAGAATGTGGACCCGACGCATTAAAAGCTCCGTCTCCAAATTTTGCAGCATTCGTACCAGAGCGTTCAACCAGTCGGCTCAACGTATCAGACTTGACCGACCTGAGCTCCAATGATTTACTTTTGTTTTTCTAATTTATTTTCGCTCGGTGTCTTATAACTTGTAATAAATGTCTGTATGCATTTATCTTTCGTTACTGAGAGAAGTTAACATGAGCCTTGTAGGGTGGGCTCATTGACCAAAAAAATACGTATAAATACGTACCATTAATGATTTTTTTGTACTTCTAGGGCTTTAATTATAATAATAATAATAATAATTATTATTATTATTTTTATAAACAATAATTATTAATCTAAAACACTCATCCAAATTGAAAAAACCTTCCGAGCAAAGATAAATGTCGACGGCAGGACTCGAACCCGCACCCTTCTAATGTCCGGTCAGATGCTCTACCGTTGAGCTACGTCGGCTTATCGCAGACCCGCCAAGTTAATCAATATATACTAGTGTTCCATTCAATAATTACTGTTTTTATTATATTTTCACCTGTAAACAACCAACTTTATTAGTATGAGAGAGGCTTGTAACGGCTAAATACCTCAAATAGATGGCGTCGAGACAAATTATGTCTACATTTTATTCGTAAAAATTGCTTTGACTTGTCAAAAATTTATTAATTGATAAACTAAAGTTCTTTAAAACTTAAGACAAGATTTTTGTGCATACTGCAAAGGGTAACAATTATGCGACATTTATCTTTGCTCGGAAGGTTTTTTCAATTTGGATGAGTGTTTTAGATTAATAATTATTGTTTATAAAAATAATAATTGTTACCCTTTGCACTATGCACAAAAATCTTGTCTTAAGTTTTAAAGAACTTTAGTTTATCAATTAATTATTATTATAATATTTATTTGAAACAGACATTATTTTACAGAAATATTTAAGAAGGCTTTGACTGTCCAACTAGGAGCAAATCCCGTTTTAGAACAGTCAAATTGATAAGATTAGTTCCGATTAATATACTTACACATAAAAGAATATAAAACAATCCATAAAGTAAATTTAAGAAAAAGAAAAAAAAAAATTGTGTGTGTTTTTTTTTTTTTAAGTATGTTGCACTTTTTAAATTAGTGTAGAATAATAATGAATTACAAATGAGATGTAAAAGTTTAAAATATAAAGTGTGAAAGTTTAAAGAATATAAGTTAAAGGTATGATATGCATTTTTTAGTTTACTGTAGAGAAATAATAAATTACATATGAGATGTAAAATTGTATAGTGAGAGTAAATGTTTAAAGTATAAGATACTAAAGTATGATATGCATTTTTAAATTAGTGTAGAGTAATAATGAATTACAATTGAGATGTACAAGTATAAAATATAAAGTATAATAGCTTGAAAAATAAAAGATTAAGTATGATATGCTTTTTTTTTACAATAAATTTAGTGTGTAGTAATAACGAATTACATATGAGATGTAAAAGTTTAAAGTATAGAGTATAAAAGTTTAAAGTATACAAGATTAAAGTATGATATGCATTTTTTTTTTGATTTAGTGTAATTATGTTTATGTAGCTTCAATAAAGAGAAACTTACTTTAAACATTCAAATATTAATACATATTTTTAATTGTGTGCCTTAGAAACATTAGAAATAAACTTTTTTTTGTCAAAAATTAATTTAGTAAACAAAATAATATCATAACAAATTATTGAAAGCAATAATTATTAACCTGAGAAATCATACAAATTGAATAATCTTCCGAGAAAAAATACATGCTGCCGACGGGACACGAACCCGCGACCTTTTGTTTACCGGACAAGTGCTCTACCACTGAGCTACGGCAGGTTATTCATTACCCGCCAAATTAGTCAACATGTACTAGTTCTTCAGACTACAATCATTGCTTATTACATTTTTTTTTATTGCTGAATAAATAACCTGCCGTAGCTCAGTGGTAGAGCACTTGTCCGGTAAACAAAAGGTCGCGTGTTCGTGTCCCGTCGGCAGCATGTATTTTTTCTCGGAAGATTATTCAATTTGTATGATTTTTCAGGTTAATAATTATTGCTTATAATAATTTGTTACCATATTTGTGCTATGCATAAAAAAAATCTTCTCTTATAAACATTAGTTTATCATTTAAAATAAAATAATATCACCCCGTAAATAACCTTTGTTAACCACGTTTCCTAGTTATTTTGACTCCTACTGTCCCTCCTCCATCCAAATTACGACTCCCATTTCCACAACCCTCACCTAATAATGTCTAATTATTTCTCTACTTATTTAATTTTAGAATGCCACGGATGTGTCCAAACCGGTAACACTGTAATAAAATTAAGTAACATATATACATAGTGGATAAAACTTTTCAATCAAAGAAAATATGTTTTGTAGGAATGTACCATGCATCCATGAAAGGTTAGGTAAGGATAGATAAGGTGAGGTTATAATAAATAAGGTTGAAGAAATGTGTAGGGAGGAAATACGAGAGGATGAGATATACTCCTTGGAGAAAGAAGGAACGCACCATTAATGGAAACATGTCTGGTAGGGTGCGTCTATGGATCAAAGAAAGGTCATTCCTGAACTAAAGGAATTCCTTCATCCGATCACGCACGGCTGGAATCAATCTAGCCGCTGTCAATAGGGTCCGGTACGTGTTACAAAAATAGAGCCGGTCAGTATTATTTCGACTATCGGCTGGAGCGTAATGTAACAATCCACATAATAATAATTAAAGCTCCTATGGTTGAAATTCCCTCAAATCAGAGTGTTTTAAATTGGAATTTGAGGGAAATTAAATCGTATGTAGCATGTCATTCCAAATAATCTTTTTCACATTTCCCATCAAAATACTTAAAAACGATATCCATTTTTGTGTCAGTCTATATGTATTTGTTTCTTTGACTGATTTGATATTGTTTAAGTGAATGTCATACCCAAAGACGTTTTTTAAATTGTTTCGAATCTCTCAGATCGATTTTAAAAAAATAATTCTGTATAGCTTAAAGTATATTGAGAACGATTTGAGTAAGATCAGAATATTGCTTTACTTCAAAAGAACCAAATTATTCTAATGAAAATATGCCATTAATGACAGAGTAATCAAATCACTCTTCCGAAATGTTTTTTTAGGGGTTAGTCCGTGGTTCCAAGTCATCAAAATACATGCAACATTCATTTCTATTTTTACTGGCATATTATCTCGTTTTTTCTTTGAACTCATCCAAATTTAATTTATAATTTTTCTTTTTGTTTCTTATAATAACTGAATGCGCCAGGATTCCTAAATTAGCCCAAATTTGTAAGGCTTGAACTTATGGATGGAATGATTTCGTTCGACAGACTCTTGACGTGGATGGGTTTAGTCACTTGTTAGATTTAAAACGCATATAATGTTTAACACTGATATTTATATTTGTGACTAATATTAAAATGGTCTAACAGGGCTTTAACATCTCTACAGTAGGTTATTTAAAAGCTGTTGGCTGATTAATAAGACTGACTGATGTTATTTAATTTCAATAGTTTGAAAAAGAAAAAAGAGGTAATGATTTGCATTATTTGAAATATGATTGTCTATGGATTGTTTGAGGTCACACTGAGTGACTTCTAACATAAATGAGCTATCACATTCTGAATTGAAATAAAAATATTATTTTTATAAACAATAATTATTAGCCTGAAACACTCATCCAAATTGAAAAAACCCTTCCGAGAAAAGATAAATGTCGCCGACAGGACTCGAACCTGCACCCTTCTGATTGCCGGTCAGATGCTCTACCGTTGAGCTACGTCGGCTTATCGCAAACCCGCCAAGTTAATCAATATATACTACTGTTTCATTCAATAATTACTGTTTTTATTATTTTTCACCTGTAACCAACCAACTTTATTAGTGTGAGAAAGGCTCTTAACGGCTAAATCCCTCAATATAACATTTATCTTTTCTCGGAAGGGTTTTTTCAATTTGGATGAGTGTCTCAGGCTAATAATTATTGTTTATAAAAATAATTGTTACCCTTTGCGCTATGCACAAAAATCTTGTCTTAAAAACTTTAGTTTTTCAATTAAGAAATAAAAATAGGTAAACATAAAGAATAGCATTGAGACATGAAAAATACTATTAATCAAATACTGATCTTAGTATTAAAACTGAACCACAAGTATTTTAACTAAATAAAAAAGATTTATTTATAAAAAAAAGTTGTTTTGAAGGTTTATCAAGCTGTGGTGAAGCCAATTATAGACAATTTATTTTTACAATAAAAAAACACATAAATTTGTTGAAGACCACTTTTATTTTATTAACATTCTACCGGTTTCGGAAGCACCCTTCCTTCGTCAGGAGAATATTATAACCCCGACGAAGGAAGGGTGCTTCCGAAACCGGTAGAGTGTTAATAAAATAAAAGTGGTCTACAACAAATTTATTTGTTTTTTATTGTAAATTATGGAGAGCCACAAAGTTAATGGTTTTTACTAATATGATTTATTTTTAATTTTAAATTATTGATTATTTTTATTGAGATTTAAAAACCTCAATATAAATAATATTAACATAACCTAAAACATGAAAAAATATAAAGATAGCTGCCAATAATATGGGATTAAAAATGAAGAATAATATTGACAAATCTTGAATTTGAGATATGATATCGATAAAGATGACATAAATTGAACTGGTCTCATTAGCTAAGTTGGTTAAGCGGTTGCCCCGGATAGGCAGAGGTCCTGGGTTCGAGTCCCAGATGCGACTGAAATCTATCTATTTTCTGTTGTTTTGTCCGCTTTCATGTTTCATTTAGTTTATGTTAATATTATTTTATTCAATGATTAGATCTATTTTTAAATTACAATGCAGTTTTACGAATTTAAACAAAGTTTTGCTGGTACATGATACAACGAATAGATAAAAATCTACATACTGCATACCTACACTAACTGTCCAAAAGAAATTAAGATCTCCCAGAATATTGTATGATTCTTCCACATATTGCGTTTTAGAGAAAGTTGGACATTGCTGAGTGTTTGTCACGCAGGGGTTGTACCACTCCCTGAGTGATTAGAGAAGTTAAATGGTAAAGTTTGGTTAGAATAAACCCAAGATACAAATCTCGTAAATGGACGTACATCTTCTGATATCTTTCCGTATTATTTTTGCACATGCAAGATTCTGAAATCTTGTTGTATGCATATAAAATGGAACATGGCCGGGATATCATTAAATACTTGATTCCATTTTTTAAGCATGTTTTGTAATAGACGGTGAACTATGCATATAAGTTGCTTGTTATAAAAATGAAGATGAAATTTTTTTGAAGAAAATGAGAGGAGCCTATCTATGTGCTTAATATCCGCATGAGATGTCTTCAGAAGCGTCTTTTTTTGTAAGAATTTTTTACATAGTTTTTACGAAAGTAATCTTTGAAAAGCAAAAGAAAGCAAAATTTCGTTAATTGTTTATTTGGTGAAGTTAAGCTTGAAAGAGTGTAAACTTGTTGGTGTATTTAGCAAATTGATATAATTATCATAGTATCAAAATAAAAGGAAAATTGTTTCATAATTTTTTTAATTAATACTAAACGATGCTATAATATTATCGAATTACCTATATATACGAGTATACTCGTATATATAAAAAAGAGTGTCCCGGGCGGTGTTTGTTTGTTTATTTTGAATACAAATCTACAGGTTTATTCCAAGCTTTATGAAATTTGCAAACTTGACCTTCAAAACAAGAGTAAGGTCACTGTCTTTATGATATTTTGGAAAAAAAATACCATCTCCCATTCTTACTCCTTAAACCAGAACTTTATAATATAATAATAATAACAAAGCATTTATATAGCGCAGTTTTGTGTTGTTTCACCTCAAGTGCGCTTTACTATAAATAAACCTAAAAATGATTAAATAACCCCATTCAGTGGTATCCTACAGTGCTACTTTAACATTCTATTCTATTATATTCATTCTTAACATATTACATACATTCCAGCTTATTCTTAATACTACTCCTACAGTAGTCCTTAGGTACACATTCATAAAAAATTACAAAATATTATACAGTATACATATATATGGCTATACAAAAATAACACATTCACAATATTACTACACAAATAGTAACATTTTAAGACAGGAGTCGGGTTATGTTCAGCAATAACGGACTTCACATAAAAAATTTAAAAAATATATATATACGGAGGAAACCGAAACCAAACAACTACCAGAGGCTTGAGGAAAGGACTTTTTATAATAAATTTAAGAGAAATTAAATTTTTTTTTAAAGCGCGTTTAAATTCAGTCAATTTCTGGATATTAGTAAGAGCTGGGGGACGTTTATTCCAAATGAGAGGGCCATTTACACGAAAAGAGTGATCATAGTAGACGGCTCGATTTGACCATGAAAGTTCAATTAGACGATTAGTAGTATCTAGATCTGCTGATCTCAGAGTATGCTGTCTATCACTTAAGTCCTGTCGGATGCATAGTTCAGATATATAGGCTGGCGCCATTCCCTGCAATGCTTTGAAGGTCAGTAAGCAGATCTTGAACTCTATTCTTTCAGGGCATCGAAGCCAATGAAGCTGGTACTTCTTGAGGAAAATTTGCACACCTGACGTTCAAAATAAGAGGAATACTCTGAGTAGTAGTAGGGGTAAGGTTAGGGGTAGGGGTAAAGGTAGGGGTACGGGTAGGTGTAGGGATAGGGTTAGGGGTGGGGGTAGGGGTAGGGGTGGGGTAGTGGTAGGGGTAGGGGTTGGGGTAGAGGTGTGGGTTACACGTCACAACCACAAAACTCTCCTCCAAACCATTCAGAACCTCAGGCAACGCCGGGTACTTCTCTGATAGTGTAATATGTAAGAAATACATTGACCATAAATAATATTCCCCTTCGTTCAGCTTCAATTCTGTATTCCTGGAGGTTGCCATCTTTGATATCTTTCATAAATATTTTTTGACGCAATCCACAAATTATCCAATTTCGTACATCATTTTGCTATTCTATGTCTCAACTGTCAAAAGTAACATGTTTACGAAACCAAAGATAACTACTCAGTCCTCTTTGTATTTTGGTTTTCACACAAGAACAATATTAGAACATTCAAATAGACCTTAGTTACTTGGGCCACTCACTCCCTGGCGGAAATACTCACATTCAAATAAACTAAGTGAAACTTTACGAAGAGGGGTCCCGTTTTCTTCAATAGTTAAACATAACCCTCAAACTGATATACGATCCCCAAGAAAATCACAGAACAAGGAAGTGATTAACGACAACGGCCTTCAAGCCTCAAGAAAACTTTGCACATATCTATAAATAATAGAATCTCTTGGAAGTACAATAAACGCTTTGTATTTTTGAAGATGTATTGTACAAACCCATATTTAAAAACAAATCCCTTTTTTTCCCAATCGTTTTGACAATTTTTGATCATGAATAAGTACCAGCAATACCAAATATTTTATCACCATGGCCGAGCGATTAGGATTCTCAGCTTCGAATACGGTAGTCGGGTGTTTAAGCGTTCGCAAAGAAAATTTTATTTAATTAATATGTGTTATATTACATCCAATTCAGCAATTTGGAGGCGGGCATTGGTACCGGAAACCATTCTATGGATAATCAACACACTACCACTCATAGGTCACCCCAAGTGGTTGGCTTCATTAGGTGACTTAGCAGGCATACCCGGTTCATGTGGTAAGGTTTTTCATGGTCTAGGCGGTAGATGGGTTTGCTCACAAACTCCGTGGTGGGCCGGATCGGGAAAGGTCTGTTGAGCGGAACTCCTTGACGTCTCAAACCACTCTCTCGACCCATCACCTTGCACTGCAGTGGGAGGGATGGATTAATATGCCCATCACTGGAGATTCCTAACCCCACATAAACTTTTTACCTTCCCAAAACTCCCTGACCTTTACCGTTAAACACCTTTAACGTACATAGGCCCCGAGAGAAACTATTTCTCTCAGAGCCTCCTATGTGGCCTATTTTTTTTTTATTACTGCATTGTTTTTGCGTTCCATTCCAGAGTGGTAGATGCTCTCAGTATCGTTCTGACGAAAGACCATAATTTTGTATTTAAATGCTGCATTTGGAGACCAGATCTGAAGAGACAGATACTTCCCCACCTTCCCCTTCTCCATCTCCTTCTCCTAACCATTTACTTCAGTCCCACAACATACACCAACTGAGGATGCCATAGTATCATTGCCTCCGGTACGTAGAGAGCAATTACACTATTGAAATATACTGATTTGACATTTTTTAAGAAGTTACGTTTAAAATGGTGTCCGTTTTAATTTTTTAACAGTTAAATTAATATTTGGCGTATATTGTTGAGAGTTTAAGTCGATAAAAAAAAAAAATATATATATATATATATCAGCGGGTTGTCTTATTCCAATACTTGAAAAGAGATACTTGCTAAAGGTGGACCTTTCCGCAAAATATATATTTTTTTTAAATTGACGGGTACTTAAAAGTTCTGTTTCTAAAGCGGCGACGGGAATAAAAAAGCTCCCTTGTCTAATTCTAGGCGACAAAGCCACAAAACATCCGCCATTGTTGCTTTGGAAACGTGTCACCATTAAACAAAACAATTTTTTTACAGTTCGCATGATACGGTTTTGGTTACCTACCGGAAAATTGACATATAAATCGATTATTTGAGGCTAAACTGCCTTTCCCCTTAAATTGCCATAGTAAAGAATGTTATATTGGAATAATTTATTGAAGCTTATAAACCTCATTTTAATGAGTGGCGTGCAATCCACAAAGTCTGAAAAGCTGTGCCCACCCGAAGAAAAGCGAATCATTTAAAGAAATTAAAATATAGTATACAAAAAAAAACACGAAAATTTTTTATTAAAAATCATGTTGTTCAAAAATGTTGTGAACCTTTTTTTATTTCACAATCGTTCTACATCAATTCATTGTTTTTATTTGATGCTTTTATACTTTTTTCTTGCAACGCACCTTTGGCCAGAATTCTTCAATCTAAATTATTGCGGGATGCATGACGCAAAATCATGCATTCATTGCTGGCGATGTTTGCATCCGCTACTACCCGAACTTGAAAAACTACTCACACAGATCAATGTATGCCACTGATTGTAATATATTTTTAATCATTGAAGATAATATTAACAACTCTCAAATTGAAACATGAAATTGAAAACACACAGAAAATTAAAATAAAGTATCGGTGCCAGCTGGGACTCGAACCCAGGACCTCATAGTCTATCTGAGACCTTGCGCTCTTATCCACTGTAAATTTTTTCTTTTTTGTGTATTTTCAGTTTCATGTTTCATTTTGAAAGTTGTTAATATTATCTGAAATGATTAAAAAAATATCATGTTCATTTAAATCCTGAAATCTTTTGTACAAACCATTATTTAATAAATAAATATCAACATTTGTCGAAACCAATAGTCCCCCCATCGGGATACAAAGTATAAACCTGGATAAATTATAAACATAGACAAAAATTAACAATAAGTGAAGAGGTAAACAATAAAAAAAATATTAAAATCTGTATACATTGTACACAGATTTTAATATTTTTTAGTTATTTTAATATTTTTGAGGTAAACAATAAAAAAAATATTAAAATCTGTATACATTGACGAAGAACCCATTGATTTATTGAAATCGTGATTTAAACATATAATAATTTTGTCTTATTTAATTATATTTTCATTAAACAAGTTCTATAGATCATGTATTTTCATGTGAATACTACACAAGAGTCTCAATTGCTCATAACTGTTCGGAGCTAGTGAACTATGGAATTCCTGATTGGGATATATTGTATCGTTTGAAAGAATGGAGATGGGGAAGGAGGACGGTTTGAAACTATTCGATAATTTGGACACGGCTAAAGCCACGATAAAAAAAAAGTATCTATTCTGAATAATGGTCTTTCACCGGGGCTACCTAAGAGTAGATATTTCCCAATTTAGTCAGGTTGCGTATTTTTCCACATAGAAATTTAGCTCGCTGAATTTGATTTATTTTGAGGGACACATCTAGTAGGGATACTTTAAATCATGAGATAAAAGCATCAAACCGTTTCGCCGAAAATTATCGCCTTAGTCTAACCCTGTTTAAATAATTTCACTGTCGCTGTTAAATTTCGCAGGCCTTAATATAGTTCGTAATGGTTTGTAATTAACCCAGCACTAAAGATTTTAGTGTCGGACCTTAACCGCAGTTTTTAACAATAGCAAATCGTGAGTTTTTTGTTGGATTGATTCAAACTCTCGTCACATTAGATGGCTATCGAATCAACGATCAGTTCAATTTTGAATTTAGCAGTCTCCATTGGTCCGTTCTAGTTTTTCACGAAATAATGATCAACTGTCAATCATAACGGCATGCCGTTATGATTATTGTTTTTTTTTTTTTTAATCCAGGCTGA
Organism: Halesus radiatus; assembly: GCA_022606495.2. Lineage (NCBI taxonomy): Eukaryota > Metazoa > Arthropoda > Insecta > Trichoptera > Limnephilidae > Halesus > Halesus radiatus. The sequence goes on from JAHDVE020004866.1 coordinate 53,368, forward strand.
AATTATGTTTGATTATATGGGTGTGTGTATTCTCTGTAAGTATTTTCCATGATATAGACACTTGATTTTATAGTTTAATTGCATAGTACTCTAAATGTATTTTACAATGGGCGGATAATTCAATGGAATTTAAGGTTGTGATTGGTTGAAGATCTGTTGATTGGGATTGTAAAGGAATATGGAGATTGGAGTTAATTTAAGATAATGTAACATTACCTTAAGTTTTAGAATTTGTTTATTTATTTTCGTTTTCAAACTTTAAATACAACTATTATAGAAAAGTAGATCGGTACTCTCAGTATCGCTCCGATGAAAGAACACCATTCAGAATCGAAACGTTCTAACTAAACTGTAGACAGATTATTTAAACAGATTATTTATTAATAAATGAATTAAAAAATATATACTAAATAAACACCACTTTGTAAATATACATTGATATCTATATGTTTCGAAAGCGATGCTTTCATATTAATATACATATATTATATAATAGTACTCATATATTCCTGATGATGAAAGAATCCCCTTTGAAACACGTAGATATTAATGTGTATTTATAAAATGGTGAATAATAAGTTTATTTTTAAATTAATTTATTAATAATGACGCCACCAATCGCTTGAAGAAATTATAGATTATTTATTATTTTAGATAAAGAGATTATTACTTATTTTTTTTTATATAGAATTTGCAATGCGTTAACAACCAAATAATATTTTGGTAAAATCGTTAAATTATTATATAAATTCGCGATCAGAGGTGGCGTTAATTCTGAATATTTTAGATATTGAGTTGAATTGTTTGTTGTGCGGGTGTACATACAAAATATGAAATAGAATAAATTATTATTGCAGGTGCGGCAGCGGTGCCTGTTTCATACAAAACGGAATTTTGGATTGGAGGCCAAAATACCCATCGAAACGGAGTGATCTATTTTTGCTTAGCTGTCGCATTATAAAAACAATATAACTGTGTTACGTAACGTCAGAAAGTTCCTAAAAAGAAACTGGCCACTCGTCAACATCAACGGTCAGCGCCACGCCCGCCAACGACAGCTTGCCCGCCCGGCTTGCGCGCATTCTCTCCTCGCACCTGGCTTCGGCAGCATTCTCTCCTCGCACCCGGCTTCGGAAGCACCCTTCTCTCCTCGCGCTGGGCCTAAAGATGACATCCCTGTTACGCGGCCAACTACGTCTCGAAAAGGAACGCGAGAGCAGCCATGTTGGCAGTTGCGAATTGCTTCTACTAGGACCCCCGTTTGCCGCTACAACCTAGACTTTGTATTCCCCCTTTTTGTGTTGTTACTAACTTATTCGAGTCCCTGTTTTCATGCCCGTTTAGAAAATATCAGAGAGAAATCACCCGTAACTTTCTTTGAGGTTAGGTTAGCCTTCTGATTATCATAACATAACTTACCGTGTCTGTACCTTCCTCTGAATAAACCCTGAGTCTGAAAGCATTTAGTAAGTTTCATTTGACGAAGTATTAGAGTCCCAGATCTCAATTATAAGACTGCCTGTCGGCCTACGACCCTGCAGAGGAGCTTCTTGGCCTGCCGAAACTGAGCTAGTCGAATGTCCAGAGCCGAGCTCCCTGGAGAGACACCACCCTCGGGGTAAGTCTGCACCAATGAACTGTCTCTCGTAACCGCTCTTTCCCAACCTTCCTCCTCTCCTTCGCCCACATCCCTAGCTCCAGTTATATTCCTATCTTAACAACACATTGTTAACTTACGGATTTGTCCGGGGAAATGCGGAAATGTGGGAGAGGGAGAGGAGGAAGGTTAGGTAGGTGGATTTACGGGAGACAGTGTGTGTGTGTGTGTGCTTACCCTGAGAGAGGTTTCTTCCAGGGAGCTTGGCTCGGGACCTACGACTAGCTCAGAATCGGCAGGCCTCGGAGCTCTTCTGCAGGATCGTGAATCGACGGGCGGTCTTATAGTTGGGAATTTGACTCAATGCTTTATGAAATGAAACACTCAAATGCTTTCAAGCTCAGTAGTTTACTTGGAGAAAAGGCACAGACATAGTAAGATTACTCAAGGGGAACAGGCTAACCTAAATATCACAATAATGATTACGGGTAAACGCTCTTTTCTCTGGGAAATTCTCTACGAACGGGCATAGTTAAACGTGACTTGAATAGAATTACAACACAATGAAAAGGGGGAAAACAAGATACAGCTCACAGTTGGTGTTGATGCGGGACGAATACGGTGAAGGCGATTGCCGATCGTGTGGCCGGGTATGAATCCATGGCCAGGTCCACGGTGAATGGGGCGTCACGGCCGGCACCGCGGGGAGGATGTTTCCAAGGCCAGGTCCACGAAGAGAATGGCGGAGAGCAGCGGGCGCTGGGGAACCGGACCCGAGTCCGAGTCGTGTTTATTTTTTGCCGCTAGGGGCGCTATTGTCTAACGAGCGGCTAGTTTTTATGGGTTATTTGCGTTATGTAACACATTCCCCCATGTCACGAAAAAAAGCGCCGTGGTAATGAAGCTGTAAGACTAAAAAAAATGCTCTAAAATGCACCGCTGTTACAGGATTGAGAAAGCAGAGAGAGAGAGAGGTCTAGCTATCTTATAAACTAGAGATGGGTGAATTACATACAATGTGAGTGATGGGGCAAACATACATGATTATGTACTAAAATCAACCAAAATAATACATAGTTATGCAGAACAGTGATAACAATACATGGTTATGTTGAATAGAAACAAAAATACATGGTTATGTTGAATAGAAACAAGAAAAAAAAGGCTCTATGGTTTATCATTGGTCTGTAAGCTAAGTTTCGGAGTGGTTTTGCGTTGTGGTGCGACGTGGGTTTACTGGTTTTATGTTATGACCTCACTGTAACCTGACCCTTTTGAGATAACACTCGGGTCAAGTAAAAACAAAAGTTCGGTGGAGAGTTTCAAAGAAGTTGGCGGAGAGTTATCATCACAGAGGTTTGGAGAAATAAACAGCAGTAAATGGTTTGTGGTTTGCGAGATGAGCCAGAGAGGATTCCTTATGCCAGGTGGCGAGGCAGGAATATGGTTGATGATGTCCCAAGGTGAAGTGGTTGTATATGGTGAATATTGCACGGCGGCAATGTTGGTAAGTCTTGACAGTTATGGTGTGCAAGATAAGGGTTGTGTCAATGTCTAGCGTGATAAAAGACGACGGCTGGATTCTGATGAGGGACTGAAACGTGTCTTGGTAGTGATAATGTATGCAAGACAATGATGAGTCTATGTCTAGCGTGACAAAAGACGGCAGCTGGCTACTGATGAACTGGAACGGGCCTAGGACTGACATGTCCAAAAGGTCGTTCTGAAAGTGTCTATGTATTATGAGACAACTTGGTTCGCAACTACACGTACGACTCCAGCTTGATTAGGGTAAGCAGGGTCGGGTGTTTTTATGTTTGTGGTTGAAGAAGATGAACCTCCGTGACAGTTTGTGGTGATGGGGTGAAGTTCTGCTAGGCTGGTGATGAAGAAGGCTGCTGGGCTGATGATGAAGAAGGCTGCTGGGCTGATGATGAAGAAGGCTGCTGGGGCTTCTTTTTAGTCCAGGGGGAAATTATTATTAAAACAAAATTCTTGAAGTTTACCTGCCTGGTAGACCAATGATGCAAAAAGGTTTGGAGAGAAACAAGTGTGTTGTAAGAGAGAAAAGAACGTAGGTTAACCGCGTTTAGAGAATTCCAGAGAGAGAGAGAGAGAGAGAGCAAACAAAAAAAAAGGAAATAAACAACTGAGCTGAGAGTCTTAAATTATATACAAATATCAGTATTCAGCATCAAAGGTGACAATATATATAGTCCATTCAGTGCAGTAGCACTGAATACATATCCACTGATACAAGAACTGAGGTTTGTACATAATTACACATACCTTATTTGAAAGCAATTGACCCTTTGTGGTCAATGTAATCGCTGAGGCGGTGACAATATATTACTATCAAGGTAAGATATTTTGAGGGTGAAGTTGAGAAAACAATTCATGGATGAGGTTTGACCTATTTGACAGACGTTATGCTGAGAGCGTAACGTACAATTTCCAAATACATGAATAATTTTATTTCACTTGGGTGACAAGGAAATTGAGTACAGAAATCTGCTGTGATCTGGCTATAGTCCAGGTTCAATCTCTGGGGAGAATGAAGGAAAGTAAACAACAGGGTTCTGGACTCATTACATTTGTACAAATGAATGATGATTACAGCATACATAGTTATACAGAACTAGTCTTTCGCGTGTATTTGGCGAAAGGCTAGGGGTCGTTTTAATCTTCTACACGTTTGTGGGAAAATGACAGACCCTTGTTCAAATTTCACAAACCTAGGAGTTTTCTTATTCGTTTCCTAGACAACGAGTTACAAGTTTTATACAAATATCACAAAATATCAAACAAATGTGGCAAACTTTATTTCAAGTTGCAGTTGTTCAAGATGCATATAAGATCCCCGCATGCAAGGTACAGAGAGGCACCTGTAATCATATCCCATTCATTTAATTGCATTCACAATAATACCAAATAGCCCTGCGCGTGTACAAGTATCGAATTAGTCAACCAGTACGTGTATCTAGGTGTTACGGTGGATTGTAATATGAAATGGGACGTACAAATTTCTAACCTCCGTAAGCGACTTCGAGCCATTGTAGGAAGACTCCACAAGATAAAATTATACGTGCCTATAAAAACTATGAAACTAATTTATTTGTCTCTGGCAGAATCGACTATAAGGTATGGTATAACTTCTTGGGGACACTCCTGTAAGACCAACATAAAACATTTACAGCTGATTCAAAACGCCATGGTAAAATTGTTAGTAAGTAAAACAGTTTTTAACCAAAGGCGAGACATTGATATCATGTACAAATCAATTAATGTATTACCTGTTCGTGGTCTTTTGTGGCATAAAATTATATTGCAACATATATCTGAAAGTCAGTATAAGGCAGTGGTGGATCATGTACACAATACACGTTTCACACAAAATATAGGAATGATAGTGCCAATATTTCAAAAATAAATATGGTCAACGAACCCTTGAATACATTGTACCATTTATATTTAACAAATTGCCGTACGAATTTAAAACAATTGTCCTATGATGAAATTCTCACTGATGTTAAAGTGTTGGCTTTTGGAAAGTAACCTTGTGTATTGATGGTAACAAATATGACGGTCTCCATGGTTGTATAGCTCCTAGATATCTGGTGTACTTACTGTTACGGTGTTACTATTATATTTAAGTCTATCCTCATTATAATCAACCTGTACTGCTGTTTTATGTATATATCTTTTAAATTTTTATTTCTTAATCTATTTAATACTTACAGATGCTTTGATATTTCTGATATTTACGTAATAGTTATATTTTTGTAATATGAATGTATTTATAATGTTGATATTTTTAAAAGTATTGATGTTTTTATAATATTGATATTTTTATAATATCGATACTTTTATAATATTGGTACTTTTATAATTTTGATATTTTTTATGATATTGACATTTTTATAATATTATTTAAATTGGTGTTATAAGATTGGACTCTAGTATCTCAATAACAAATCTGTAATGCTTTTACCATTATTTTTTCTCTTTAAGTTTTTTTTTCTCAACTTATGTACAGCACAAGATGCATGCGCCTAAATATAATAATTTTTGCCCTACATTTGTATGATGATTGTAATTTATTGTTGTATTATATTATATTGTTGAAATAAACTCCTGCTGACAAGCTACTTGCAGTGGCTTAGCGGGTATAAGTTCCCACTGTATATAATTAATATTACCGTCAAGAGTGAAAATGAAGAATGAAAACTGAGATTGAAAAACCAAAACAAACGATTGATTATATACAATTATGTTACAAGAGGAAAGGGTTACATCTGACACTAATGTAACTTCCAAAAATGCAAGGTTTTCTTACATGTTAAATAGTGAATGTTTCTGCGACATTCGCAACATGTGGCAATTGTTGATTTTGTCCACAGGGTATGGATGGTTTAACATGGAAAATGGTTTCCATTGTTTCCATAATTCCAGTTTTGCAGATGTCCTTCATGTTGTATTTGACATAAATGTCAGATGGAGCATATACTGAATCTGAGATTCTTCTCGGTCCAGTTTCCAAACGTAATCTTCGAGGGTAGACAGAGGTTTGTAAGTGTGGAGTGGTTGACTTTCCATTATGATGAAATTGGTCGTAGTTTATATTTAATTCCTCTGTGACCGAGATGGTATTCTTGTATTCTTGAGGAATGATTTCCCCTTCGCCGGGCTGCTTGGAATTGAAGGGCTGGGCCTTGATGTATTTTTTGTTGAAAAGCTGTGCGTATTTTATTAAAGCTTTCTTGGTTTTGTTTTGTGGAGACAGGTTTCTGTCGCGCAATGCTTGGAGAATTGTGTCTTGTTTGATTGGTGTATGTTGGCGATGATACCCAAGGCAGGTGTGGTTTCCATTTTGCAATAAAAATTTAAAAAGAGAAAGAGAAAAAAAAAAAAATTGACACTTTGAAAAAAAGTTGAAAACTTCTGATTTTTCTAAGTGTTTGAATTTTAAGAAAAATCGGCCAGGGATTTGTTTAGGGGGGTGACATTTTTAAATTTCACTATCCACTTTTGTAACTTTTACTTAAAACTTGAAAAATTTTGTCAGGACTCTAGTTTAGAAAATGGTATTTTTTTTTTAAATCACTTAACACTTTGTTGAAACTTGAGGTTAATTGACACTAGGCCAATAATTGGTATTTAATTGACAATCACTCTTTGTTTATTGGTCTTGTAAGAAAGAAACTCGAAAAGAGATAAAAAACTGGTCATTAATTTACTTTATGAAGTTTACTTTTAGAAACACCGGCGTAATAGTTTTAATTTATAAATTTAAAGTACCACTTGATTTAATTGTCTTGGGCTTATTTTATTATTATAATCACTGTCAGAGGGTTTTTATTCACTTAATAAAGTATCACAATACAATATGTAAACACAATGTTACATATTTGCGTGAAAACAACTTAATTGTTGAAAAACCGATAGCAACGTAAGGGACGGCGTGAGTTGTTTGTTTATGGAACTGTCAAAAAAAATAATAATCAGCTGACTGATCCAGGCAATTTAAGAGAAATAAAAAGGGACTGTAAAGTTGCCTATTCTGTTAATTTGTAAGTTGGTATAGATTCAATCTTGCCAATTTGAGATGGGTGCGGAACGCCGCGTTTGGAGGTGTGTTTATAACGAACTTCATATGTGTTATTCCGTTGAAGTTTCTAGGATTTTACCGCGCGTGCGCCGAACGTTTCCGATATGTGATTGCTGCGTCACGTGATGTGAAATGCTTCTAGAATGTTTTGGCGCGTCCTTCAACGGTTTCTGGTCACGTGTCTCGAGATTGTTTCTAGAACATTCTGGCATGTTTTTAACCGGTTTTTTGAACATGGTTAGAAATGATTCTAGTTCTGACAGAGAGAGAGAAAAAAAAGCGGTAACAACGGCTTTTGTAGGGAGGCATGTTAATTTCAATGTATAATGCTGTGGAATAATTTACATGGAGAAGATATAATACCATATGAGACATCTACCGAGTCTGAAAGCATCCTATGAGCAGGAACTATGTTTGCAACGAGAATGGCTAGTTTTATATCAAAGGAGTCTGTTCCAATTCCCAAAGAAAGCACCAACGTTGCAGCGCGCCAGTGTTAACATTAAGAGACAAAAGGTCTCATAGTTGGGATTGTGACTCGAGACTTTATCAATTAAAACACTCAGATGCTTTCAAAACTCAGAAGTTTACTCGAAAAAGGACACAGACATAGTAAGATTACACAAGGGGAACAGGCTAACCTAAATATGACAAATAATGTTACGGGTAATCTCTCTGATTCTCTGGAAAGTTCTCTTCGAACGTGCATACTTAAGTGTGACTTGAAATAGAATTACAACACAAAGAAAGGGGAATAAGCAAGATACAGCTCACGGTTGGGGATAATGTGGCTCGGACATGGTGAAGTCGAACGTCTATCGTGTGTCCGGGTAGTAATCCATGGTCAGGTCCACGGTGAATGGTGCACCTCGGGGAGGATGTTGTCAAGGCCAAGTCCACGGAGAGAATGGTGGAGTGCAGCGAGCGTGGGGGAACCGGAACTCGAGTGCGAGTGGTGTTTATTTTGTCGCTAAGGGTGCTAATCTAACGAGCGGCTAGTATTTATGGGATATTTGCGTTATGTAACACTACGTAGAATTATTATTTAAATTACCTTGTTTTACGCCCTTCTATTGAATACTCACACGTCCGTTCCTTTCTATTAAAGGAGTAAAGTTAATATTTTTTTAATTCGAAATAATGATAATATTATAAAAAGAATAGGGTGTAGATTAATCTTTCCATAAGCAGTAACTTTAATGATTTTTTATAATGTATAATTTAAAACTTTGGTTAAGTTTATTTATAAAAAAAACCATATCGGGAAAGGATGGAAAGTATTTTTCTCGGCTTTTAAAAATTATTTTCATATTTTTAATATTTTGCAAAACATGCGTAGGACGGTCAGAAGAAGTCATATTTCTGATCTGATAAATTATTATGTAAATTTTAAAAAGTATTTGATACATGTTTTACTCTTTAAAACATCGATTCAAAAACGACGGCCTCCATGGTAGAGGGGTAAGGCTCTCGACTACGAATCCTAAGATCGCGGATTCAAATTTTTATTTAATTATTTGTGCTGTTCCACAATTAATTCATTTAAAATAATATGTAGTATATTTGCGCACGTTCCAGAGTGTTAAGATACTCTCAGTATCGCCCTGGTGAAAGACCACCATTCAGAATTGAAACGTTGCTTGAAATGACTTTTAGCCGTGTTTGGTGACCAGATCTGAATAGCCAGGTATTTCCTCATCTTCCTCTTCCCCTTCTCCTTCCTCTTCTAAAATACCTTCAGCCACACAACATTCCCCATTGGGGATGCCATAGTCTCACTGGCTCCAGACGGTTGGGAGCAGTTGGTACTCTTGTGGGGTATCCATATAAAAAAACTACTAACAATAAAATAATTTAATTCGGATTGATAAATAATCATAAATTAAGAATAATAATTAGGAATTAATAATTAGTAAATAATTTAGATATTCAATGAATCGCTTTGTTCTACAAAAAAAACCCTACTAACTCCTTCCCCTTTGATTGCCTCCTACTCCAACACCTAAATATTCTTCCGGCCTCCATGGTCGAGGGGTAAGGCTCTCGACTACGAATCCGAAGGTTGCGGGTTCAAATCCCGGCGTGCGCATGTAAATTTTATTTAATTAATTTGTGCTATTCCACAATTAATTCATTAAAAATAATACGTAGTGTATTTGCGCACGTTTCAGAGTGGTAGATACTCTCAGTATCGCCCTGGTGAAAGACCACCATTCAGAATTGAAACGTTGCTTCAAATTGTTTTAGCCGTGTTTGGTGACCAGATCTGAATAGCCAGGTAATTCCCCACCTTCCTCTTCTCCTTCTCCTTCCCCTCCTAAAATACCTTCAGCCACACAACATTCCGCAATTGGGGATGCTATAGTCTCACTGGCTCCAGACGGTTGGGAGCAGTTGGTACTCTTGTGGGGTATTGATATAAAAAAAACTAGTAATAATAAAATCATTCAATTCGAATTGATAAATAATCAAAAATTAAGAATAATAATTAGGAATTAATAATTAGTAAATAATTTAGATATTTTTCCAATGAATCGCTTTGTTCTACAAAAAAAACCCTACTTACTCCTTCCCCTTTGATTGCCTCCCACTCCAATACCTAAATATTCTTGTATATCTATAATTATTTTATATCGTATTTTCGTTTTAATATCTTCCTGACGAGCGAAGCGTACCTCCGAAACCGGCGGAGTTTATTTTAAGGATTGAAGTGGTTCAAAACATAACGTTTATTTTATAATAAATAATTCCTTTCAGAGGTCCCTCTCCCCTTTAAGAAACCGTCAGGAGCGGAGGCATTACCCGCAATACGTGGCAATAATTCTCCAAGGATTAAAGCGCTGACGACCGTGATTATGTGAACAAAAACCATTCTTTCTTATTACTTAAAAGTGAATAATTCCCTTGTTCATTCCACGGGGTTATAAAAACACACTCCCAAGCTTCATATCGACTCAGGGGACGAGTCAGGTTATGTAATTAAACGAGCCACCCCACACCACCCCCCGAGCTTTCCGCTGCGCTACCTTTTCACCTAGTTTTTAATTAAATTTGCAAAGTGTCATATAAACACCATATCATGGGCCGAAGTTGGTGTACTCGCATGTTGTTCGCGGTTCTCACTCGGTAATTATTTAATAAATTACTGGCCGGTTTTTAATTACTTTTCATCGAGAGCTCTGAGGCGTTTAGCGATGTTTTTAATATCAATAAATGTAATCGTAATATAGAGTAACAGTTATAGCAAGTCGGATACAGAGATAAAGTTTTCAGGGCTTTTAATAAATATGCTGTTGCGTGTTTAGTAACTAAATCATTTCATTTTGCTGTACATCTTGGTAAAATTATGACTAAAAGTATCATTTCGTGATTGTTTCGCTGGACAGCTCGTAAAACAAACAAATAAATCACCGTCTTTTTATGCCCTCAAATTCTTCATACAGAGTTATTCAAAATGATGGAGTCAATTTTCATAGCTCTATATTTAACCATTCCCACTCCATTATTTTTTTAATATTTGTTGTCAGCCAACTCTAATTTTAATAATGTCAAAATATTAATTTATTGATAGGCAGTTACAAAAAGGTTATTTTATACTAAAATAAAAAACGGAAAAGAGTCAAAATCTTATTAAAACGTGAATTTAAATGTTTTTTATCGAATAATCACAAGAAACAACTTCACGTGTCAAGTTTTGCGGGCGAAAATACACCACGCGGGCACGTCTTATCTTGTCGGCCCAGCCGACAACCGAGTTGTAGCGTACAAATAGTGATGTCGGCTGGCACCCGACAAAGGAGTGGTAATGGTTAAAACTGTGAACTAGTGATGAAAATGGTTGAAATTATATTTCATAATACTGACAATAAAATTTACAAACACAGTTAATAAATGCTCAATGTGACCCCCTTTGGCTTCACAGTAGACATTAAACTGATAGCTGAACTCGTTCCACATTCGAAAAAGGATGTCTTGTGTTACCGAGTTCACCGCAGCTGTGATACAGTTCCACAAGTCGGGCTGAGTTGTTGGTAGATGTGGTACATAATCTGCTTCTTTTACAAACCCCCACAAGAAAAAAGTCACAAGGCGTGAGATCAGGAGATCTCGGGAGCCAGAACTGAAGAGCCAGATCTTAATTCCTAATGTGACCTATTCATTGTTGAGGTAGAGATTGTTTTTTTTTTTAATATATGCAAAATCACTTTGTGGTGTAATTATTAATAAAATTCTTGAATTTATTTATTTTAAAAATAAAATAATTTTATAAAATTTCGAATACGAATTAATTATTTAAAATTAGATAATATTTTAAGTAAATGAAACACGTTGTTATAAACCACGAATTAATTTTATTTTCACCAACCGGTTTCGCTTAAATCAAGCTTCACAGGGTAAATATAATAAATAAATTCTAATACAGAGTTATAGGTTATGTATAGGTACATATATAGGTACATATAACCGAAAACTTGAGTTAAGCGAAACCGGTTGGTGAAAATAAAATATATTGGTGGTTTATAACAACGTGTTTCATTTACTTAATACAATGTTAAACCACAAAGTGATTGCTTCTTACGAAAATATATATATTTTTTTTTCAATTATTTTTAATTTTTTTTTAATTATTTACCTACTTTCATAACTTATGTTTCATTTTTGTTTTTGTTTGTAATTTGTCTAATCTTACATTATTATTTTTTTATGTTTATTATTTGTCTATATTAGTAATTATTTCTTAGTATTCTGTGTATTCTGATGAGGAAGCGTCGCTTCCGAAATATGTTGATATATATACTCGTATATATTAATCAGTGGTGTACACAAAATATTTCATAAAAAAAATTCTTAATTAATCTGTAACACTCACTCCAAACCTTCTGTACTTTCCAGGATTCATGTATTAGAGAGATACAATTTATTTTACTATAATATTTCAACTGCTTGCGCTTTATTGCTTTATCACCTCAAACCAAGCGTTTTAATTAGATCTTTGCTTATGTCATTTCAGGAACATTTTGTTAGTTCAGAGCAAAGGTGAACATTTAGACGATTTATGATGCACTGTGGGATCTGCACAATGTATTGATGTATTGAATTTTGTCAGCTTTTTGGTGTAACTTATACAATAAAGAGACAAGACGATAAATTAGAATAATAATAATGTGTTTATTTCACAAAGCAATGAGTGCAATATTCTGTCTGCTACATAAAAGAATAGATTAAAAAAATTACACGATGTGGAAATAAAAACGTGAACATATTTAGCACTTATGCTACGGTGGCTTGAGGGAAATTCTCCATGTATGGTGTAGGGGCGCGTCCTGCCACTGGGCGACGTCCTAGACAAAAGTGTTTTCATCAAAGCATCAAAGCAGCGAATCCATGCACCCTCCTCTCTGGGAACATCTGCTAGGCGCTGCATTGCCAAGGGAGGCCGAACAGCGCCCTGTAAGCGTGGTTATATTGTACTCTGAGTGTGTTCATGATGCTTTGTGTATCCCTTGTCCGTAGTTCGCTAGTGTAAGAACTAATGCATATCTGGAATAGTTGCTTCTTTACCGGAGGACTAAACCTGTTGAATCTCCTAGCGAGCATGTTGAATCGCGCGCTCAGTGATCTTCTTTGGCATTCTTTGTCATTTTTATCATTTAGGTCATCGGTGATAACATGAGGTGATTTCCCCCACGAAAACGGCGCTATAGAAGTAATCCAATTATTATTATTATTATTATGTTCCCATATAGCGTTCTGTTATTTTCACAAATATAGTCTTAAAACTTGAGTGAGGCCAGGTGGAAAAAAAAAACAAATTGATGATGAATTCTTTACCAAAATTGACTAAAAAATAGTAAATATAAAATATTTACTATTTTTTTTCTTTCTCGCTTTAGAATTATTTTTCTTGACAAAGTTATTTCCTAAATGCATTTTTTTATATTTAAAGGAACAAAAAACATATTTATATTTCTCAAGTTTAACTGAGGAGCGAAGCCTTTAAACAAATGGCATACGAAATTGGAACGCTTGACTCAAAATTTACGACCGTGAGATATGCAAGTCGCGGTGCTTATACATCGCGAGGGGTTCTGCCACTGAAGAGAAAATCCCTAGACGTGTGATTATTACCAATTTGAAATAAAATTGATTCGTCAACTCACATAAAACCTTTTGACTCCTAGGCCCCAAACAGGCCATTCTCTGTTCAAGATGGATTTCAGATGTTCAATAATTTGTTTTACGCGAAGTGAGGGAAAATTGATCCATTTAAGACACACCAGTCATGCCTAGAAAACACTTCTATCAGTGAATCTCTTAGAGTGAGTTGAATTTTTCTTTTCTTTTGTGAAATCGATCAAACATTTCGTCACAAGAATACATCACTATCCCAAGTCGCTTTTTTGTTATTTTATAATATTATTGTTCATACATTGGGAATTTGAACCCGCTAAGCCACTGCAAGTAGCTTGCCAGCAGGAGTTTAGAATTGTATAATACAACAAAAAATTGAAATAATCATTCAAACAGTAGCGCAATATTAAAACAATATAGGCAGATGCATGTTGTGATCAACGTACACAAGTTGGAAAAAAAACTTGAAAACAGTAGAACAGTTTTGTTACAGTGATAGCAGATTCCAATTACATAATTAAAATGAAATATTATTATAAAAGTTCCAAGATATCAGCAAGCATCACAAAAGTTGAGAGATACAAAAACGGTGGTAAAATTTTGTTACGGTGGTTGTTTTGTTAATAAACTCTTAATATAATAGTAGAACTTAAATAATTTAAAGATATCGGCAGTTATCGAGGAGATATGCAATTAATAAGACCATCATATTTGTTCATTCAAGTCAATTGCGTTTTTATTCATTCATTGTGTTCTTCGTCCAACTGATTTTGTTGTGCAGAAAGATTTTAAGTGGAATAACAATATTTTCAAAACTTTAAATGCCTTCCCTGTGAAATTTGATTAAATTCAGTTAGAATAGTTCTGCAACAAGGGGCGCTATTCCCGTTATTTTTAAGGAAGATTCCTTAAATTGTTCCTAAGGGTTGAAGCCTTCTTACTTAACTGCGGTTCCGGTTCTCTCGAATGACAGCTGTCAGCTGAATTCAGCGAGCGAAATTCATGAAAAATGTCAATATTTGACGTTTTAACAACAGAAAAACTTCGTATTAAGTATTTTACCAATTCCGTTATTATTTACTTTAAACATAATTCGCCAGTAAAAAATATTAAACATTATATAGATGTTGACATTTTTGACAATTCACGTCAAGCGCGGCATTGAGTCAGTACGACTGACAAACGAATTCGATTCCGAAGGCGGTGGACTCACTACGAGTTTGCAAATCCAGATTTGCTCGTTTCAAACTAACACTCAAGGAACGGCAAAGGTTTTGTATTGGAGTCAGAAATTCATTAGTATAATATGAACGATTTTTGATTTCGGAACCGCGGACATATGCGGACCGACAGGAACGAAGACTTAGGAATCGAGTCCATGTGGCTAAACTCGGAATTGGAACCGAGTTTTTAAAATAAGTGGAATGACCCACCTCTTCGGTCGGCACAAATTCAAATGTCACCTTTAGAACTAGAGACAAAAAAGATCATTACTATCTAATGAGGTAGGTACCTTTTTATAAAAAGTGATTCTTCGTTAGAAGGCTTATTTATGATATTTAAAAATAAAATAAAAATGTATTAAAATGAATTATAATATAAGTAATTGTTATTAAAAGTTTTAGTTCAAAATCTTATGTCGCTTGAAGATATTTCATCAATTTGCGTTATCAAGGAATCTCTTGATAATCTATTTAGGATATTTTTATTATGTTTCACCGGAATCTTTAACCCTAAGGAAAATCCTTGGGAATCTTCCTTAAAAAGAACGGGAATAGCGCCCCTGGTGACAATTTTAGAATAGCGCATTTCTTTCTTGAATAGTTTATCTTATGTCTTAAATCACACTTCTTGGATTTATCTGTTCTGTGACAACATGTTAGATTATTCCTTTAATTTATATAAATGCGGTAATTTTTTTTGAAAAATTGGAAATGCTGATTTTTTTGAAAAATCTTTCTTGGTGGGAAAAAAAACCGCAATTCGGCGAGAAACCTCTACTTCTAGGAAATATTTTTTCAGTGGGTTCAGTAGTCCTCCCCGTTCAGGGTTCAATGTTCATCTACCCCGTAGATTATGAAACTTCGCATGATAAAGCAAAACCATGAAAGCGTTTAGAGTGCGATCCTGTTTATGATACCCCTTCTGAGGCTTTTACTCAGCCGTCTTCCGTAATCCTGGATGGTAAGTGCGGCCTTCTTTTGCGGCGCATTTTGTCATACTTGGGCTGGGCTACATCGGAAGTAAGGTAGTTATAGGGTGTTGCTTGGAGGATGTTTTCGTTGACATTTTCATTATGATGCTAATAGTGGTTTTTACTATGTTTCCAACAAGATGATCTTTTAGCTAGTTTCTTTTGTTTGAAATCGCTTTTTTGTCATTATTATTAAGTATGTTGCCTGTTGTATGCTGATGATGCGGTGCTGATTGCTAACAGTATGGAAGATCTACAGTCCCTCTATCTAAGATGAATGAATAATTAGCTAATGATGAATGTAAATAAGTCTAAAGTCATGGTGTTTGAAAGAGCGATTACGAAAACAGTTTGTCCAAAGAAGCGAAGCTAGCAGTCCACAATGGAGTGCTGATACCTGATGTATGGCAGTGAGGCATGGAATCGACAGAGGAAAGATGAAAGTAAACTAAATGCTTTATAAAAGAGATCTCTGAGGTGAATATGTGGTAAAACCCTGTATGATCGTATAAAATATGTCGAGATTCGTAAAGAATGCAAAGCTGATGTAAGCGTAATGGTAATGGCTTAGATGGTTTGGGCATGTAGAGCAAATGAACAAAGAAAGGAGCGTAAGAAGAATATATGACGCGAATGTGAATGGAAGAAGAAGCCGGGGAAGCCCTAGGAAGACGTGGCACGATCAGGTGAATCAAATACTTTAGTCGGGCCATGTCAGAAGTCGGAATAATAGAAGAGAATGTATGAGACGATGTATGAATGTGAATGAAGCAAGAAGTGTATGCCAAGATCGTGTTGTATGGCGGTCCGTTCTTTCTGCCTACCCCTGCGGAGAAACGGCGTGATGGTTAGTTTAGTTATTATTGTATTATGTTTGAATTTTATTCAAAGGTCCCTTTAAACACTTATATTTTCATGTCTGCCTCACTGGAAAACTCCTATGTCGATACAAGTGATTTGAAATCAAATTTTTCAATTTTTAACTGGCGTACATTACTTGGAGTCGAAATATTTCATTTCTGTAACCCTGAGAATTCTCTTTAAGAATCGTGAAATATTTTAACTATCAAATTATTTCTACTAATCAGAAACATTGAGATTTTCCTGCGTCTTCAAGTTAACCTCGACAACATTTCTAAATATAGTCAACGAAACCGGTTTTATTTCCATGTCTTGAAATGCGTGGTCCTGATTTTTTCCAGAGCATTTATTCTCACCTACCACGGATATACTATGCTCTGTCATAAACTCGAACAAGTTTCAACTGTAAAGGATCTTGGAATTGTTTATTCAAGTAAATTTTCATTTCGTGTCGGCTTTAAACGAGATGGTTTGTTCTCCGAAACGTCAGATTTATTCGGGATACCCGTACTCTGAGATTTCGATACTTCTATTTGGTCCTCAGTAAGCTGGAGAGTGACCCTAGATTACAATTCCAATCCTCGTGAGTTGTGGTACTCCCTGATGTTGGAAAAGATTTCAAATAAATTTCTGATATTTTTACACTTGCGGAAGGGCGGATGAACTGTTGTTTTGGCATGCTCGGACTTCACTCCTTCCAGCTCAGAAGAGAGAGGTATGGCGCCACCTACATATTCAGACTGCTGCGAAGCAATATCAAAAACCTAGCTATTTTGGAGTATGTGAGTCTCTATGTTCCTGATGACTATCTGCGATAGCTTCATTATAGATTATTTCATCTTTCTGTCTCTAGGACAAATGACACAGTTTTACACCAATATATTACAAAGATTACAAATGCAGAATACATTAAAATATATATATACTTATTAGGAATGACAAATAGTACAAGTAAAAATTTGAATATCAAAATTTTTAATAATACTAAACATGATCTGTAAGAAATGAAAGGTTGATAGAAAAAGTTTCAAAAAGTCATGGGGACAGTTTTACAACTATTTTGTGACATGGGTCAAGTGAAATTGAAAATGTCAACGGTCAATGCTGGATCGTTGAGCAGTGGAGTCGCTCTGCTGATTGGCGTGTTCTACTGAGCTAGTAACAATATTTCATTATATATTTGGATCGTGTAGTGTAAGTTGTAGAGTGATGTGTACTGTGAATATTTTATATATTGTAGTATGTCGTAAACACCTCGCTAGAAGAACGTGTAGTGAGGTGTTAACGTATTTTTGATACAGTGTTGTGAATTTCAAGAAAAGGTAATTATTAGGTATATTTAAGGGAAACGGTATTTTGTTATGTTTGATTTAGTGGTATTAAATTTGAAAAACAAAATGTACCTTTTGTTTTTATCCAGACCGAAACAAAATGTTTGATTAAATCTGTTGGTGTATAAATTTGGTTTGTTTTAATCATGTACGCAGGTAATTATAATGTTTAATTGGTAATTGCGAGTGGTATATTAAGGTTGTAGTAGTATGTTGAAGATCTAGTTATTATTATCCAAAGGCATATAAATGGTAACTGTGGCTCAGCAACCGCAATCAACTTATTTATATCTCTGTGTCTCAAAGCCCAATGAATACCCACGAAGTGGCCTTCCGCTTTCAGGAAAATTTTCCTTTATAAACTGGCTTCCATAACTCTTTGTGGAAACCCATGTAACTGGTTCTTTAAAAATATTGCTTTTTTAGTACCATCCTGTCGCAATATCACGTGATCACGCCCCGTAGCTAATTTAAAATGGGTCTCACGTTCCCGGGGTAGCTACCTACACTACCCTGTACCTCCTACGTGCTTCAGTTAATAGATTTAATTAAATACCTATTATTTCAGTTAATGAAAAAAATATTTCAGTCAACGCGGAACAATGGTATCCCTTATCCAAGGTTAGCCCCAAAGGTTTGCACCAAACTGAGGTCGTCATAATATTGGTTTTGTTTTCAAGACCACAAGAATAGTACATTATTTTAAAATAAAATAAAACAAATACTTTGTTTTGAACCACCAATTTATTTTTAATTTATCACCAACCGGTTTCGAGTATTTTTTTTAAAGAAACATACATAGAGTGTGTATAGGTGAGACATAATACAACATAGAACAAAATGTTGTTCTATGATGAGGTAGACATAATACAACATAGAACAAAATGGAGACATAGTATAAAATGGCACAATGGAATAGTGAAAAAGAGATATGTTTATATATTATAATAGAATAGGATAACATATAAAAGGGAAAGAGACAGGACGTCAAAGGAGGGAGGGTAAGGGAAAGTAATTGCTTTCTACGAAAACATTATTTTTTTTTTTGAATTATAAATTACTTTGTATTCACCACTTTTTGACAGCGAAAGTAACAATCTCCAAATCAAGAAACATTCATTTGAATATTTCATTTCATTCCAAACGTTTATTTTTTCAAAATATATCTAAATCGTAAAGTTCTTAAGTAGGTACCTACTCGTGTTTTCTATTTTAAAAATATTTTACCGAAAAAAACCTTCTTTTTTGGAATATGCAATCTGTGGCTAACCGGAGCGTTATATCTATGGGCTAACCTAAATAAAACATGGCGGGTTCAAAGTTTTTCATACTAATTTTAAAACGTTATAGCAACAGTTTTACATATTGGATTTCATTCAAACTACTCTCCAAACCTTTTCGGCACTAATAAGAACAATCTGTGCTATTTTCAGCGACACCGAATCAGTAATTTTTGTGAAAATCGAGGACAAACAAACAAACAAACAAACAAACAAACTTACAATGATTTTTATGTAGATGGATGTACATTATTGTTTACTGGTTTTACACACAACCATGTTAACATTCTTGGCAAAATGTATAACATTAGTATTTGATCATGAGCTTAGTAGGTGCTCGGTTTAGTGCGCAGCATTTATTGCTTAAATTTTTATTGCAAATATTTTCTCTCTTACATCTTTTGATTTAAAATTTTCTCTAATTTTTCCAAGTTTTACAGCATCATCACCTATGTCGGCTATCAATAAATAATAGGAGGGTAATTTAAAAGTTGAAAAGTAGATTATATTCACTAACTAGTGGGGTAGCAATTGAGTCATAAAATTGATCCATTAAAAGTTTGTTATGCCATTGCGATGTTCAAGATAAAATTTAATCGTCTAAGCAGAACGGGTATGCGTGTAGTTAGGTTCATACAGTTTCCCTATGTGAAAGAGCAAGACTATCGGAATTTTAGTATTTCATTTAAAATAAAAAGTGAATCTAAGAAAACTTGCTTGGCATGGTAAACTTTTGGTAGGGATCCAATTTTGATAAGCGATTCTCCGGTGCGTGGTGTAGGAAATGTCTGATTTCCTGGGGCGAGATGTAAATAAGAACACTCTTTCTATTTTTTCCGTTTTTACATTAACAGAACATCAACGCTACCTTTGGAAGAGCTCCAATTCAAAGCAGAATTTCAAATACCGGAGTTAATAAATTTTAAGAGTCTTGTAGAGCTTCGAAAAACAATATAGCAATGAGTCACCGTAGAAGTTATCCCCCGCTGAATAAAAAAATAAATAATCAAACAAACACTGAGCTTTGTCGTTCTTTAAGTTTTTCAATGAATGCTTCAAATTTGTGAAAAAATACCAGATACTATAAAGAGAATGAAACTACCAAATTTGTTGGTCACAGCACAAAAGCGAAAATTACCAAATTATTACAATAATAACGGAGGGGAATATTGATTAATTGACTGGTGGTAATGCAGTTCGGAATCTCTCGCTACAGTCTACAGGTTAAAGATTGCTCTGATGATAGCCAAAGTCTAAGTAGAGAGAAAAAAAGATTTTTTTTTAAATTTGGTGTTCTATTTACTCAATTATACATTTTGTTTCTATCGATGGTTGAAGATTATCTTCAACATCTGATGACTACAGCCCGATGTATAAACGTTTCGCAGCGGCCATATCACTTCTACAGATTCTTGAACAGTGATAGTCGCCCTCTACTGGCAATTCTTTTTCAGCAAGGTTTTCTTGTTTGCTTATGTCAATGGAACACCGCTTTCATATGAATTACCCGTGATTATACCTTGTGTGAGTCTTTAATTCCAGTGACAATGAAAATTCCACGTTTTAAGAAAATAAAGCGTTCTTTGTGTAATTAAGAAGACAAAATTATTGCAGCTCTTCTGAAGAGAAAAGTTCTTTTTCGCGTAGGAATGTTGTTTAGTGGTAAATAAACTCGGAAAATAAAAATTATATGAAGAAATTTTTAACTGCATTAAAAACCTTTTTTATTTATGGTGACGTAAACGACAGAAGTGGCTATATATAAATTTTCCCGGTATTATTATTATTATTGAAATATTAGGTAGGTACCTATATTGCATCCATTTAGAAAAAAAATTATTATAAAATAGAAATTCTGTTGGTTGATCCCTCTGAAAACTGCGATAATGGCCATGAAATTAGGCAGCACTATTTTCTGAAATTTGTCTGATGCAACTATTTTAAGCCCATCTTTATTACCATTATAAGCTATTGTGTTTTAAAGTGGTCTAAAATATTTAACCAGGGTTAACACATGAAAGACGCCACCCACCTTGAAATAATGGCAATAAAAAAGCGGTTTTGCAATTATATGTATTGATTTAATATTTTGTTTTACTTATATACTAATCCACTGTGTACAGAAAATAATAAAAATTCGCGTATATGGGGTTTTAATAATAAAACGTATTAAAAGGCACGATGAAAAAGTGGCGTAGCTCCTCCAATGTGTAGGTGAGATGCTACACTTTGGAGGTGATATGTCAGAGACCATATTTTTTTATATTGCATTTTATTCGCGGATATTTTCCCTACTAAAGTTGCTGCAGATCCGGAGGTAAATGTGCGCGTCTTGTTGAGTAAGTTTAGGGAAAAATACGATGGAATTTAGTAGATCCATCTTGTTGTATTTTTTGTTACTAAATTATTTTACCGACATTCATCCCATACGTTGCAATCGTCTTTGATGGGCACCGAAGAATCCTGGTGAAAAGACTATGTAAACAAATTTCACATTTTGGTTGCACCCTTTGTTGTACCGACTCTCCTCCCGTGGTGTATCTGCTGTTTTTACATGATCTATTTTGTAAGCATGAATTTTATGGAGCTTTGATATATTTTTGAAGTAGGTATTCAGATTTTATTTAAATCCATAAAAGATTTAACGTCGAATTAAAGGCATTATTGTAGGTAACTGACATCATGAACCAGAACGACGCTCCTGTTTACTCTGTCTGAAATCGAGCACCGAGTCAAACACAGAACTCCTACTCAATTTCCGCATCTTAATCAATCCCGCTGACAAATTACATCCTACCATCAAGTTCTCATACCCCGATGTTACAATGTATAGTTACAATACATACAATATGTAACTTGTTACATATTACTCCAGTATGTTACATGTTGCAATATGTTCTTGATTGTAACACATAATTTAAACTGTTACAAGACGTCACCGTCTGTTACGGTATTGTGTGCATGCCACGTGTCAGCATGTTGTTGACTTGTGACAATAAATAAATTTGGTTACGCTTTCACTAAGGAGCTTTTCCTATAGGAACCTACCGTAATTTGGGGCATACCATATTTTGGAGCGCGTAAGTCCCTACGTTCCTGGTGACTATTTAAAACAGTATCTTCCTAGAATAATCTATCTTCCTACCTGTAAGACCAACCTGCAAATGGTACTCTCTGTAGGGAAGGAGTATATTGCTTCTAAGCAAAATCTCCATATTGACATATTTTACGTCATTGAGGAGAGATTCAAAACGGAAATCCTATTGATTCTTGAACGAAACTGTCCCCATTGACGCTATCTTTACGAGGGTTTTTTTATTTTTATTTTGTGTTCTTGTTCCCCGTACTTATATTGAATATTTGTAATTTTTTCCTTGGACATATTAACTACATGCAATTACTTATATGCATTAATCAGTTTGAAATGTATGACAAATTTAATTTCAAACAAAGTTTTTAATTATAATTAACATCCAGGCGATACTAACAAAATAAATGATTTTTTTTTTCATGAATACGGTGTTTTTGATATGATTAGATTACTATCATAAACAGATAAAATAATCTAATCTATAGTATACGAGTAGTTGCGGCACGTTTCAGAACCTTCAAACATTTTCAGTATCGCCCAGGTGAAAGGTCACCATTCAGAATTGAAATGATTTTGTCTGTGGTTGCTTGCCAGATCTAAATAGCCAGGTGCTTCCCCACCTTCCTCATCCATATCTCATTCCCTTTCCACTCCTTTTAGTCTTACAACATACCCCATTTCGGGATGACATAGTCCAACTGGTTCTGAATAATTGGGAGAAGTTGAGACTCTGTGCGAAACTAACAATTTAAGCAACGATTAAAAAAACATGTACTAAAATTATGTTTTATAAAATAAAACAATAACTTTGTTTAACATCACTTTTATTTATACTTTAGCCGACCGGGTTTCGCTACTACGGTAGCTTCTTCAGGGCAGTATACAACTAAACTATGAACTAAGATGCACATGTGTTATGGATTAATACAAACAGGCTAGTGAGGGGCCAAGGGTGGGAGATCAGCAGGTACCTGCTGACCGGGAAGGGAATGTACTTTGTTTATTGGGAATAATTTAAAGATTGGACTTTTATTTAGATTTATTTGATTATTTATGAGTCTACTATTAGTGTTTTTTGCTTTCCTTATTTCTAATGCTTCTAAGTTATCTAATCGAATGCCGGTTACATTTTTATGCAGTAAACTAGTGCCTGTATTTTTATCGAATGTGTGGTCTGTTTCTAAGAGATGGTTAGCAAATTCGGAGAAACCATTATTATTTACACATCTTAAGTGTTCTTTTACACGGATATTAACATTACGCGACGTTTTGCCTACATAGAACGCCGGGCAATCATTACATTGAAGTGAATAAATGCCTGAGTGGCCTAAACTGTCTTCTTTATCTTTTCCGTTAATTAAAAATTTACCTAAACTATTGTCTGTGTAAAATGCTGGTTTAATCTCTGACGGAAGGTTTTTAATGCTTAGTTGGGAAAAGTTATTGGTATATAAGATTCTACGCCATTGGTACGGTTGATTATTATTATTTGTTATATTATTATTAGGGGGGGAACTGTTGAATAAAAAAAACTTATTTGACGACATTTTTTTTAGTTTTTTATTTAGTATGTTAATGACTAAGTTTTCATGATAACCGTTATTTATTTGCAATTTGTTTAATTATGGATATTTCTAGTGAAAAATTAGCATTTGATAACGGGACCGTAACTAACCGGTGTATCATCGAGTGGAAAGCGGAATGTTTGTGGGAGGTTGTATGATTTGAGGTGTTATGGATAGTTATGTCTGTATAAGTGGGTTTACGGTAAATTTTAAAATCTATTTTATTGTTTATAACTGATAACGTGAGGTCTAGAAAATTTAAAGTGGTGTTTATTCCTATTTCCATGGTGAATTTAATTTGCTTATGGAAGGAGTTTATTAGTAGGAGGAAGGAGTTAAGTTGGCGCTCCGTACCGGTCCATATACATAAAATATTGTCGACATACCTCTTCCATAAAAGCACGTTATTTAGTAGGGGAGATTTACAATTCAAAATATTATTCTCTAAGTAGTCCATAAATATATCAGCAATAAGGGGAGACGTGGGGGCGCCCATAGCTAACCCTTCTTTTTGTTGATAAAACACATGATTGAATTGAAATATAATTTCACATCACCAAGTTACCGCTTCATATGAAAATATAAAATTATGTTATTCGCGGTACAACTTTTGGATAGACTTAGCCGCCTCCATAAAACGCATCCACTACTGCCGGTCTCCAGTTTTTTCAAGGTATAGGGTTTTTTTAATAAACCTATCCCTGCTTACCATCCGTTAAAACATCGAATTTTGGTACTTCTTGAAGAAATTTCGAACACTTGACGATCAAAATGTGAGAAAAATTACTTGTTAGGGGTAGGGGTAGGGTAACACATTACAACCTCAAAACTTTACTCCAAACCATTTATACTTCAGCTAGCATATATCATTAAGAGGAGTGTTCATTCGTATTGTATACAAATCGACAGTTTTATTCCGAGCTTAGTAAAATTTTGCATAAATGAGCCTAAAAACCAGATGAAGGTCACTGTTTACATGAGTTTTTGAAAAACTATCCCATCTCCCTTTTCCACTCTTGGTAATGAAACTTTGCACACTTGACGTCCAAATTAAGAGGAATTCTAAAAGGTAGCGGTAAGGGTTGGGGTAGGGGTAGGGGTAGAGATAGGGGTAGTGGTAGAGGCAGGGTAGGGGTAAGAGGAGGGGTAGGAATAAGTTTAGAAGTGACACATTGCAACCCCAAAACTTACAGTTAAATCATTCATAACCCCGGGCAACGCCGGGTACTTCGGCTAGTAATTAATAAAATAAAAATTTTATTTGACAATACGATCATAAGCTCTCTGCTTATAAACACTAATTCGATTAAAACTAATTGTTAACATTAAATCAAACAAAGCTTTGATAATCACTTCTGTTTTCTCGCAGCTGCTATAATCAGTTACACGAAGTTAATATTATTTGTGGCTTTTCAAGATAATTTTTCAAGCGTATATTAGAATAACGACCCAATAATATGTAACCTCTTAGTAACCTCGGTGACCTGAAACAATATTTTTATTTGGAAAGCACACTTAAAGTGAAGTACTTTTGAATGTAAGCCGAAATGAATTTGTAATAACTTGTTGATGATAATCACTGGGCGTTCTCTGTTTTGCTAAATTTTTTATTTTTGTTGAATTGGGAACCAACAGTTTGCATAAAAAAATGCAGTATACAAATAAGTGTTTTTACCACCAATTGAAAACAAGAAATTGTAACAATCACACATATTAGAAACACTAGATTTCAGAGTCAACACATAAAACAAGAAACTTCAAACACAACAATTGGACAAAAACTTCTTATACAGGGTGGCGCAAACCTACCGTTATGGTTTGAATGTTTAATAACTTTTTAAATTTATTTATATTTTTTATTTTTATTTGAGAATTTTCTGAAGAAAACTTGGGGAATTTGAAATGGAACACTACACAACAGAACAGCGATCAACAATTGTTGAATTTTATTTTGAAAATCAACGGTCAATTGTTTTGACGCAGCGTGCTTATCGTCGTTTTTTTAATGTGCGTACTGGACCTTCAGCACCAACAATAAACCGCCTGGTTGCAAATTTTCGACAACATGGTACAGTAAGACACCTTCCATGTACCGGAAGACCACGTACGGTCCACACGGAAGAAAATATCCAACGTGTTGTGGATAGTGTGCAGGACAGTCCAGAAACATCAACAAGAAGACACATGTTTGCACATGTTCCCGTATAAGGTTCAGCTTGTGCAAGAATTGAAGCCGATAGACTATCAATAACGGCTTGATTATGCCATTTCATTCCAAACCATAACGGTAGTTTTGCGCCACCCTGTACTATGGTACTAAACTCTACAACAAAATCCTACTATCCTTCAAAAATCACAACATCCATAATAAATAAAAAAAATAAAATAAAACAGTGAGATAGGGAGATCTGTGATAGAAAATATACTAACACCAAATACAGACTAACACCGAAACCATTCAACTGCACTTAAAACACTTAATTTTTTTAACCCAGCACCTCAATTAAATATAATGTAATTTCGTATTTTGTAAATGAAATCCTATAAATCCCAGTGAGGATATCATTATTTGTATTCTGTTATAAAAAAGAAGCTACTAAACTATTATTATTATTATATACGAGCGAATCTAGTGATTTCTGAAAAACTTAAAATACATTTCAACCGATAATTAAGTATACAGAATAAAAAAAAGAAACACAAATTTAAAAGTTACGTGTAATTTGTTATGGGGTGAGCAAAGGGATGGGGGGGGAGAGGAGTGATCAAGTTAAAATGTATGTGTGTGATTTTGTACTAATAAAAGAACAAGAAAAATAAAGAAGAAAGTTACTTTTTTATCAAGCAGGATTATGTTATTATGTTACAGACCACAATGCAACGTTTGAGAGTTTTTATTGCTTCAAACAAACACGGTTTTTTCATATTTTTGTATGATTGCGTACCACCACCCGACGCGAAAAGATTTAATTTTATAGCCGTGTTTCCGTAGGCTTCCATTTGTGCTCCAGCTTAAAGAAGTCGGTAACAACGAAAGTTGTGAACTAACGTGATACTTGGCATATTATATTTAATTTGTCGAATTATTATGTTTAAAGGATGGGCGTAAACTCATGGAAATTACAGTAAAAGTAAATAAGACAGAGATGTCTCCCAAGTCACAAAGTGATTGCTTAACTTCGATAACAAATAGTAATATTGTGTATACATCCTGGAAAATGACTAGTACTAATGGGGTGATTGAAAATAAATATCAACGAAATATTTAATTTTAAAAAATATCTGTACCATACGAGTATTAGTACCATTAACCATATATTCATATCTACATCCCAAACATCGTTACGTGATAGGACAAGAAACGTTAGTTTGTTTGTTCGGTTAATTGTTCTATTAAGGAAATGTTCTCTATTTATTTGACAGTAGTTTAATCCTTAATCCTCAGCATGGATTTTCAGCTGTAGAATGAAGTCTATTGAGGCTGAACAGCTGCGCCTACCCTGAATAATATGTAGAGATACATAATTACAAGCAAATCTAATCGGCCAGAGTTTATTAAATATCATTGTAGACAGGCAAACTAAATTGTAATACCTAGTATAAACAAATAAGCAAAAAACTTGTACCCTGATGTATTCATTTGGTCATAAACAATTAATAACTAAAGTTACTTTTTGAACTTAATGAATAAAATATAATTTCTTCAAATATTTGGTAACTTTGTGGCATTATTAATTATATAAATTAAAAATATACTTTGTATTTACCACTTTAATTAAAATATATAAATATTTCTCTACATGTTTCGATAGCAATGCTATCATCTTCAGGAATAAATGAATATTAAAAAATAATTTCAAGTATAGAAAAATGATAAAAAATTTAAAAACATAATTTAAGAATATACAAAATATGAGCATAAACAAAAATGAATTAAAGTAGGTACGTAACAGATTAAAAATGTTAATGACAAAATAATTATAAAACATTGAATAATACATTTAAATTAGAAATATAAATAAAAATTATCATTATTAATATTAATATGAAAATAAATTTAAGAGATAGCTATTTTAAAAAATATTTGATTATTTATTAAATTTAATTCGCTATTAACACTTTTTCTTATTTCTAAAATTTCAAATTTATCTAATTGTAAACCAGTTGTATTTGTATGTAAAACTTTTAAACCTTTATTTATATCAAACGAATGATTGGTTTCTAAAATATGATTTGCAAATTCAGAATAGTTGTTATTATTTAAACATCTTAGGTGTTCCTTAACCCTAATACTGAAATTTCTACAAGTCTTTCCGATGTAAAAATAGTTGCAATCATTACAAATCAATTTATATACTCCCGATTTATTCAAAATATTATCTTTATCTTTGTTATTTAAAATGTATTTTTTTAATTTATTATTGGTATAAAAAGCTGGTTGGATAGTATTTGGCAAGTTTTTAATTATTAAATTTGCGGTATTGTTATTTAAAAATAATATTTTTCTCCATTGTTTATTAACATCAGTTATTTGTGGATATACATAAGATTTAATAATTTTTTTCTTAAGCTTTTTGTTTAACATATTGTTTATTAATTTAGTACTATAACCATTATTTATTGCAATCTGTTTAATTATATTTAATTCTTTGTTAAAATTATTATTTGATAATGGTATATTAACTAATCTACTAAGCATAGAATGAAAAGCTGATAATTTTTGAGAAAATGGATGATTAGAAGTATTATGTATAACAATATCTGTATAAGTATCTTTACGATATATATTAAATTCAAATTTATTATTAACAATAGAAATATTTAAGTCTAAGAAGTTTATGTTAAAATTTTGTCCTATTTCTATGGTGAATTTAATTTTTTTATGGATTTTATTTAGAAAATTTAGGAAAATATTTAGTTGTCTTTCATTCCCAGTCCAAATACAAAACACGTCATCTACATATCTTTTCCAAAAATAAACATATTTTAATAATAAAGCGCAACTATTAAAAATTTTATTCTCTAAATTGTCTAAAAATATATCAGCTAATAAAGGGCTAATACTAGACCCCATTGATAAACCATCTTTTTGTTTAAAAATAATATTATCAAATTGAAAATAGTTTTGTTTTAAAATAACATTAAATAAATTATATAAATCTTGTGATAAGGTCTTAGGAATATTTGATGAATTGAGTAATTTATTTATAATAATTTTGCTTTCATCAAGTGGAACACTTGGAAATAAATTAACAACGTCAAAAGATACTAAAAATGCATTGTTAGGGATATCCAAAGATTTTAACTGATCAACCAATTCTAGAGAATTTTTTATTGTATATTTAGGTTTGAAAATATTGCTATCCAAAAATATTCTGTTAATTGTAGATGCTAATTTATAACTAGGGGCATTACAATTAGAAACTACCGGTCTAATTGGTTGATCAATTTTATGAATTTTTATTAAGCTATATAATTTAGGAATTTGAGGATTTTTTAATGTCAATTTATTATTTTTAAATAAATTAATAATATTTTCACTTTTGCAATTTTTTAATGCATTTATAATATCTTCTTGACATTTACTAATTGGGTTTTTATTAACTATTTCAAAAATTTCACTTTTCAAATTTCACATTTATGCTCATATTTTGTATATTCTTAAATTATGTTTTTAAATTTTTTATCATTTTTCTATACTTGAAATTATTTTTTAGTATTCATTTATTCCTGAAGATGATAGCATTGCTATCGAAACATGTAGAGAAATATTTATATATTTTAATTAAAGTGGTGAATAAAATATATTTAACATGTTATTAACCATTTGCTGCGCCCTCTTCGAGCTGTATCTGTGAGTTTCGTCATTGGATCATAAATCTGAGGGATACGTAACTCAATCTTATTAATATTACTCGATAATATTACCCTTTTTAAGTACTCAATTTTAAATACATTTTTTCCTTATGGCACTAACCAGTCAAAAACCAGTAACTAACCAGTCTAAACAGTACCTATCAAACACATGTACATAATTGTTTACTCTATAATATTTGTTTTTTTCATCTCTTCATAAGTACGTTCATAACATTTTTTTCTGTACTATTCTTCACCTCTCTTTATACTTTTATAGGATATAATACTAGCTTTTTTTTTTTTTCTAATGGCACTTAATATGAACTAAACATGTTAATTTGATTGTCCTAAAACGGAATATGTTCCCAGTTGGGCAGTCAAAGATTTCTTACATTTTATTATTAAATAATGCGTGTTTCAAATAAATAAATAAATTCAGTTGGCCACAAAAATCGATGCAAAAAAAAACCACCTTTTCAAATATTCCATTCAACCAAATCCTAACTTGACAAATCACAGCCTACTTTAAGATATACTCGTACATAGAACAATGCACGTGTACGCTACTACTTTTCAAGTATCTGACGCCTCTCTCCATCAAAACGAGATATTGTGACAATACTGTGGTATTTAGGTGAAGGGGTATATATTACAATTCTCGAATTGTTCGTGAGAGACAAAGTTAGTTTCTCATCTCCTTTATTTTAAAATTTGGCATCATAGAGTAGATACTTTTTAAGACGTTTAAAATCAAATGGGTGAAGCGGTATATGTCTATATATACATGTATCCTTTCTCTCATTATTTATTTAATATTAAGTCATTTTTGAAGACAAAATCAATTTTAAAAAAATAATTCCGAGGTGTACCTTTTTAATTAACCTTTCATAAACCTTTTAAAGTAGACCTGTGTACATAATTCATTTTCTGATATTTTGTGACTGTTAGAGAATATTCCTTTCCTTTCTTTTCCTTCTTTTCACTTTCTATTAATTATTGGCACAACTACCTACAAAAGTGTTGTCACGAAGAACTGCAAGTGTCATCTCAACAAACATAACCATAACATAACATAACCCCATTTTTGGTCCTTCGAGCCGGATGGGGTTATGTTAGGAATTTGCAGGTTGGAAAGAGGATGGCACAAAAATATAAGTCGTCACTCACCACCGTCTTCCACTGCACTTTACACGTCACGTTTCTCAATAATAATATCACTTCTTTTACTCGATACTTGCACCTTTAATTTAGTTTATGGGACCGGCGATGTTTCTCATAGGAGGTTATTATTTGCACTTTTACTTAGTTTGTTGAGATGACACTTGCAATTCTTCGTGACAACACTTTTGTAGGTAGTTGTGCCAATAATTAATAGAAAGGGAAAAAAAGGAAAAGAAAGGAAAGGAATATTCTCTAACAGTGACATGCTTGACTCCTCCCCTAGACACAGGGATAAAACGGAGTTTTTTCGACCATATGACAATTTCTAGAGCTTATGGTTACACACGTTTAACTATTTTATACCAAGTTGCTAAATAAAACTAATAATAATGTTTTTTTCCGGGATGTGGGGAGATTAGCGCAATTCCACATATTCTATTCGAGTATTTACATCATAGTATGTAATATCAATACACATATAAATATAAAGTTAAATACAAAATAAAATAAAATAAAACAAACATTTTTTTTTAATCACAGTATAAAGTGACAATAAAGAGAAACTTACATTAAAAAAAATGATTACAGTGATGATTAAAATCCTTTCAATGAGAATGAAATATATCGATTCCAATCCCTGACCAATGGGAAATCGTGAAAGCCAGCAAGGCAAACAATGCCTTCTGCAAAATAAATACCCTACCAGCACGCAAGGCATGTAAATTCGTAAAATCTGTAGCATGCCTATGTTCAATTCAAATACTCGTGATTCCCATTTCTCGGAACAATAATTAATTACGACCCATAATAAATATAACGTTCTTTTAAACGCCGAATGGTGAAAATATTCGCTTGGCGATGTAGGTTGACTGTGGGCAATGTGTCAATAAGTGAATGTGATTTTATACAAGTGGTATATCGAAAAGGAGTGTAAAGATAAAATCTGACGAGGAAGTGAATGGTAGAAGAAGACGGGGACGCGCGAGGGAGACATGTCACGATGAAATGAATAGAGTACCATAATTAAATTATCTGATGTAAATAATTGATTTATCTATACTTTTCCATATTTCTTATACTATTTTTTCTTTTCTATACATACCTATATATTGTAACTTTTTTAAACTTCTATTTGCGTATAATGGAACTTAATATGAACTGAAATTTGTCATAAATCAATTATAAATTTCTTTGTAATCACCAGTTTTTTAACATATACATATCAATATGTTTCAAAAGCGAAGCTTTCCTCATCAGGACATACAGAATACTATTATTCATCAGGACACACAGAATAGTTTTTCGTATGTGGTGATTACAAAGTTTAAAAAAGTCTTGATTACAAAGTAATTTTTAATTAATTTATTAATAATGACGCCACAAATTGAATATCAATCTTTTGAACAAATTATTAATTTTGTTAATTTGAACTAACTAACTAACTAACAGGGGTTATCGCAGGGGTAGGCAGAGAGGAAAGAACCACCAAACAACTCGATCTTGGTATACACTTCTTGCTTCATTCACTTTCATACAACGTCTCATACATTCTCTTCTGTTATTCCGACTTCTTACATGGCCCGACTCCAGTATTTGATTTACTTGATCGTGCCACGTCTTCCTTGAACGTCCCCGGCTTCTTCCTCCATTCACATTTGCGTCATATATTCTCCTTACACTCCTTTCTTTATTCATTCGCTCTACATGCCCAAACCATCTAAGCGTCCCTTTCTTAATCTTGCTCACTACGCTTACATCAGCCTTGCATTCTTTACGAATCTCATCATTTTTCACACGATCATACATGGTTTTATCACATATTCGTCTCAGAGATCTCATTTTTACAGCATTCAGTCTACTTTCATCCTTCCTCTGCCAGTTCCATGCCTCACTGCTCACTTGTTAATTTGACTATCCTAATACGGGATTTGGTCCTAGACGGTCAGTAAAAGTTTTCTAACCTTTTTTTTGTAAATAATTGGTGTATCAAGTATATCAATTTTATTATTATTGTAAATATTTGAGCTAGGCCATGTCAATAGTCAGAATATCAGAAGAGTGTGTATGAGACGATATGGGAATATGAAAGAAACAATGAGTTTGTGCCAAGGGAGAGCTTTGTGGGAATCTATCCTCCCTGTCTACCTCTGGCTTCGTGTTTCATTTAGGATTGATTAATATTATCTTCTTCAATTATTAAATATTACAATATAGTTCATAAACTTCAATAAGGTTTAAAAATAAATTTAATATGAAATGGGACGAACAAATTTCCAACCTCTGTAAGCGACTTCGAGCCATTGTAGGAAGACTCCACAAGGTAAAATTATATGTGCCTATAAAAACTATGAAACTAATTTATTTGTCTCTAGCAGAATCGACTATAAGGTATGGTATAACTTCTTGGGACACTCCTGTAAGACCAACATAAAACATTTACAGCTGATTCAAAATGCCATGGTAAAATTGCTAGTAAGTAAAACAGTTTTTAAGCAAAGGCGAGACATTGATATCATGTACAAATCAATTAATGTATTACCTGTTCGTGGTCTTTTGTGGCATAAAATTCTATTGCAACATATATCTGAAAGTCCGTATAAGGCAGTGGTGGATCAAGTACACAATACACGTTTCACACAAAATATAGGAATGATAGTGCCAATATTTCAAAATAAATATGATCAACGAACCCTTGAATACATTGTACCATTTATATTTAACAAATTGCCGTACGAATTTAAAAACAATTGTCCTATGATGAAATTCTCACTGATGTTAAAGTGTTGGCTTTTGGAAAGTAACCTTGTGTATTGATGGTAACAAATATGACGGTCTCCTTGGTTGTATAGCTCCTAGATATCTGGTGTATTTACTGTTACGGTGTTACTATTATATTTAAGTCTATCCTCATTGTAACCAACCTGTACTGCTGCTTTATGTATATATTTTTTAATTTTTTATTTCTTTATCTATTTAATACTTACAGATGCTTTGATATTTCTGATATTTACGTAATAGTTATATTTTTGTAATATTAATGCTTTTATAATGTTGATATTTTTAAAAGTATTGATGTTTTTATAATATTGATATTTTTATAATATTGATACTTTTATAATATTGGTACTTTTATAATTTTGATATTTTTTATGACATTGGCATTTTTATAATATTATTTAAATCGGTGTTATAAAATTGGACTCTAGTATCTCAATAACAAAACTCTAATGCTTTTACCATTATTTTTTCTCTTTAATTTTTTTTTCAACTTATATACATCACAAGATGCATGCGCCTAAATATAATAATTTTGCCCTACATTTGTATAATGATTGTAATTTATTGTTGTATTATATTATATTGTTGAAATAAATTCCTGCTGACAAGCTACTTGCAGTGGCTTAGCGGGTATAAGTTCCCACTTTATATAATTAATATTATACAATAAAAACAATATATATTTTTATTGTAATAACATTCTCTGAACATGTTCCCATTACTTGTAAACGAACAAAGTGTTGTCATAATCATTTATCGTCTGCCATAACAATTGGTGGACTAGGAATTACTAGGGATTCTAAATATATGTTTGATGTACAGATTCATAATTTTAAGAGTAAATCATTGAAAATTGTTGGGATTCATACATAGAACCAAGAATTCAAGAACCCCCAATCTCTTGTAACCTTGTACAGCTCATTAATCAGAAGTAAATTGGAATATGGGAGTGTTATATGGAACGCACATTACATGAAATATGCAAAAACCATTAAATCCATACAAAAAAATCTTAAGACTATTATCTATCAAATGTGAATTAATTAACTTATATTTTTACAAACAATAATTATTAGCCTGAAACACTCATCCAAATTGAAAAAAACCTTCCGAGTCAGATGCTCTACCGTTGAGCTACGTCGGCTTATCGCAAACCCCCTCATGTTAATCAATGTGTACCAACGTTAATAGTACCAATTAATACCAATGTTAATTAATTAACTAGTGTTTCATTCAATAATTACTGTTCTTTATTATTTTTCACCTGTAAATATTTATTTTTTCTCGGAAGGTTTTTTTCAATTTGGATGAGTGTTTCAGGCTAATAATTATTGTTTATAAAAATAATTGTTACCCTTTGCGCTATGCACAAAAATCTTGTCTAAAAAACTTTAGTTTATCAATTAATAATTAACTTATTCCTATCTTAGGAGTAATAACTTCATTACTTTAAATTTCTTACTTTGTAAAAAAGCAAACAGTCTGCTGACTTAATACATTTATAGAAAATTATTCATAACATCCTCGAAATGACTCATTCTATCTAGTATTTGGTTACCCCGGTCACGGTTTTACTTGAATACCGTTATAGTTGATTTGCACAATATGTTTCCTAAAAATAAACCTACCCAATCCTACCTATATCTAGTCCATCGACTCTGCGCGCACAATGTCCGCTGTAATTTCGTCAAGTATGCATCAATCCGCGACCCGCAACGCAATATTCGTATTGTGTTTTTTTATGAACTCCGCGATCCATTGTTTTCACAACCGCCGTGGTATTTGTTTATGTAATCCACTGCAGATGCTTAACGTCTGTGTTTTGTGTTGAACTATTTATTTATTGTATAATAATTGGCGCTCTCGCAGCAGCCGGCAGCTTTTTATAAGCGCTCCAGTTTATCTGGGAAATATTGCTTAGTTCTTAATTTTTTGGGTGTTAAAATAGCGTAAAATAACCGTAATAATTTATAGGTTACATTTATAAAAATCATATAATTTTAGTGTGGCCGTTTCGGGCTTAAATCAAGTTTATAATAAAACATCAAATAAAAACCCAAACATTTTAAGTTCAAATCTGTCATTTTGTTCTAAATTAACCCAAAAGCATCGGTCATCGGTCGCCACATGTGCTTGTTTAAAGACCTTTGCCTGTTAAAAGCCTAGGGTAGTGTCCAAAGTGAATGGTGATTTACAATGTTATTCTTTGAACTATGGTGATTGTAAACAATATCGTTTACGACCGGGTTGCACGACGCAAACTTAATAGTGAATGTGTTATTTTGGACCATTTAATAGCTGCAAAAAGATATCGTTCTATAAACTTGAACGTTGTACCACAATCGCAACCCGTAAAATTAGATTTCGTGGCTGCCGAGAAAGGCGCAATAGGAAAAGACATTTGACGAGAAGATCTTCTGCTGTTACGGCGACCTGAGTTCTGACCTCCAGTCTACAGAGCAGATCCGGTGCATCATGCGGCCCACGGACGTGCCCGACCATTCTGCCCTGCGACCTGCTGTGGTCCGACCCCGACAAGGACACCACCGGCTGGGGGCGAGAAATGGACGACACGCTGGTGTGCTCTTTCCAGATCCTGAAGCCGGCCGACAAGCGCTACCTGGCGTATGGGCAGTCCCGTCAGGCCGCCCAGGGGCGTCACCAACAAAGCCAAAGAAGATTGGATATGGATATGGATCAGTTCCCCCGGCCCCCGTCCTCACCGCCGCCCAACTTCACATGACTCCTATCATTTTTATTAGCGTTTTGCAATATATCGTAAGGAATAAATACAGTTAGCATTTTTTTCTCTCTCAATTTAACATGTATGAAAACTTAGATCAAGCCGTATTTAGTTTTGATAATTTAACTGCATCTCTTTATATGGTCTATAAATAATGTGTAATGATAGCCTGTCCAAAAAAAATGTAATAGATGTAATATAGGAATAATGTAAGAATAGGGAGTAAGATTTGTACAGCGCCCTTGAGGTGATTTTTCACAAAAACGGCGCTATAAAAATCATCCGATTATTATTATTATTATTATAATATACGCGCTAAATGGGCTTTTACAAATAAAGTTAGTTATTAGTAATACAGGTGCAAAACACATCACAATAGGTTCAAAGATAATATATCGAACATATACAGGAAAACATATTGAATGTACCATTCTAAGTAATAAGTTCAGAGGCAAAAAATCAAAACATACATCAGATTCACTGTAACTTATACTCTAGACACATATATTAATAATTATACAGGCTGTATGCAATAATCGTTTGTTTATACTTGTATTCAGAGCAGTTGAAAATGTCTACTATATCTGAATATGTATTACCTATTGTGTGAAGTCGAGGTACCAGTGAATATTTGAATGACTCAGTTCTGAGATTATTGTTACAATTAAATAAACTTTTAGATCGGGTAGTTCTAGTTGGAATATTAAATGTAATTAAACTGACGATATCAGGGCTGTCTATAAAACCATTAACAATTTTGAAAATTAAAGTTAAATAAGAAACAATTCTTTTATCTGATAGTTTTAATAATTTCAGTTCTTTCATTAAGTGATTGTAATTTATAGTTTCAATAGGAAAATCGAGTTTATAGTTAACATATCTTAGAAATTTATGTTGAATTCTTTCAATGGAGTCTGAATGAATTTTATAGTGAGGGGAACATATACTCGTAGAAGAATTATGTTCGACTTGACTACGAACTAAGGAAGAGTATAATAATTTTAGTGTTGAAATATTCCTAAATTCTCCGGCATTTCGAAGAATGAAGCCGAGCATATTTAAACCTTTGTTAGTAATTGAATTGATGTGAGTTAGAAAATTAAATTTTGAGTCGAAAACAAAGCCCATTGAAAAAAATACATATTGATTATTTATGTGCTCAAGTGCAGCCAAAGAAGAGGCTTATGAAGAAACAAGGATCAGAGGTTAGTCGTTCCCATCTTGAGCGTTTCCATTTTTATATTTCATTTAGGTTATATTAATATTATTTTCTACAAAGATCAAATTTTTAAATTGATCTATG
Organism: Halesus radiatus; assembly: GCA_022606495.2. Taxonomy (NCBI): domain Eukaryota; kingdom Metazoa; phylum Arthropoda; class Insecta; order Trichoptera; family Limnephilidae; genus Halesus; species Halesus radiatus. Next base: position 90,868 of record JAHDVE020004866.1, read on the forward strand.
TAGTCTGACATATTATAAAAGTAAATCAGCCATCTTCTATCACGCCATGGAAATTGTGGTGGTATTAGAAATATTGATACTTTTTTTCTTCTCTTTCTATATTTCATATCATATTTTATATCTTATTGTGATATTAGAAAAGTTATAACATTCCATAAAAGTATTTAACTTTTTTTCTTCTCTTTCTATATTTCATATCATATTTTATATCTTATTGTGATATTAGAAAATTTATAACATTCCATAATAGTATTTAACTTTTTTTCTTCTCTTTCTATATTTCATATCATATTTTAAATCTTATTGTGATATTATAAAAGTTATAACATTCCATAATAGTATTTAACTTTTTTTCTTCTCTTTCTATATTTCATATCATATTTTATATCTTATTGTGATATTAGAAAAGTTATAACATTCCATAATAGTATTTAACTTTTTTCTTCTCTTTCTATATTTCATATCATATTTTATATCTTATTGTGATAATAGAAAATTTATAACATTCAACAATAGTGTTGCTTTTTTTCTTCTCTTTCTATATTTCATATCATATTTTATATCTTATTGTGATATTACAAAAGAAATTTATAACATTCCATAATAGTATTTAACTTTTTTCTTCTCTTTCTATATTTCATATCATATTTTTAAATCTTATTGTGATATTAGAAAAAGTTATAACATTCCATAATAGTATTTAACTTTTTTTCTTCTCTTTCTATATTTCATATCATATTTTATATCTTATTGTGATATTAGAAAAGTTATAACATTCCATAATAGTATTTAACTTTTTTCTTCTCTTTCTATATTTCATATCATATTTTATATCTTATTGTGATATTAGAAAAGTTATAACATTCCATAATAGTATTTAACTTTTTTTCTTCTCTTTCTATATTTCATATCATATTTTAAATCTTATTGTGATATTAGAAAAGTTATAACATTCCATAATAGTATTTAACTTTTTTTCTTCTCTTTCTATATTTCATATCATATTTTATATCTTATTGTGATATTAGAAAATTTATAACATTCCATAATAGTATTTAACTTTTTTTCTTCTCTTTCTATATTTCATATCATATTTTATATCTTATTGTGATATTACAAAAGTTATAACATTCCATAATAGTATTTAACTTTTTTTCTTCTCTTTCTATATTTCATATCATATTTTAAATCTTATTGTGATATTAGAAAAGTTATAACATTCCATAATAGTATTTAACTTTTTTTCTTCTCTTTCTATATTTCATATCATATTTTATATCTTATTGTGATATTAGAAAAGTTATAACATTCCACAATAGTATTTAACTTTTTTTCTTCTCTTTCTATATTTCATATCATATTTTATATCTTATTGTGATATTAGAAAAGTTATAACATTCCATAATAGTATTTAACTTTTTTTCTTCTCTTTCTATATTTAAAAGTGTGCTTTATGTTCTATTTCCCGTACTTCTTTTTATTATTTAGCATTTTTATCAAGTGATAACTGGTGGCCAAACCAAAAACTATGCATCCTGTGAACATTTTTAACTGGATTATTAAATTTTAGTCTCTCTTTTAAATAATGATGTTATTTTTATAAATATGGTAATGTTAGTACTTTGTAAATGTTCTAAAACAATAAATAAATAAAAATTATTAGAATGGCGGGCCAAAAAATACAAAAAAAAATTATAAATTTAGGAGGAGGGAATGGGTGCTGCCGCTCCACAACTGGAACCATTGGTTTTATAACGTTGCCGTAGGTCACTCCGAGCTGTTCGCTACGTTTGGTGACTTAGCAGGAGTGCCTGGATTCATGTGGTGAGCTTTGCCGAGGTCTTGGCGGCGGATGCGTCCACCAGGAGACACTGGTTGTGAGAGACCCCTTGACCTCTCGTCTGTCACTCTTCAACACACTGACCCCAAGATTCCTTCTCACTCTTCATATATTTTTCCTTCCCAGAACTTCCACAACTGCCTTTTCTTGAAAATATCCTCCACACAATATCACAGCATCCCCAAAAAGGACATATGCCATGAGGGAAATTATTTTCCTCAAGACCTCCCGCGTGGATTTAAGAGTGAACGAAACGTGATACGCAACCACAGATGGCGTTAATTTGTACTGTATATGTTGTGCTACAATCATATTTTTTATTTTTATAATTTTATTGAAATACTTAAGCTTCAAACTTACAATAACAATTTATTCCATTTCATATTCCGTTTGCACACCTGCCAACAAACCACTTATTTCAATACTTAAATAAAAGCATTAGGTGCTAAAAATATTTTTTCTTAAATTTCGAAATTAGCGACACCTGTGATCGGGTATTACGTTTCGCTTAAAAAGTTTTGTTATTTTTCATTTTGATTAATTGAGACACCTAATATTATTTTATTGTTTTCAGTATAAAGAAAACATTTCAATTTGTCATATTTAATTAGTCATTTGAAGTGGAACGTCTTTCGATAATACTATAAGCTGGAATGGATTGTCTTGTTACTTGCCAACATTATTCGGCAAGAAATGTGTTTTGAAAAGTGTCTGTCAGTTTTGATGACTTAACTCACTGTTTCCGACTGTTTGTGCTACGTAAGGCTGCGGGATTGTTATGCAATTAATCACAATGAAATTAAATTAAATTTATAAAATACAGTGTCACAAACTATGAAGACAAAAATGGACATAAAAAAATAATGTATTGCTGAGTTAGTAAAATAATGTATTAGTGGCGTGCACAGAGCTTTTAATCAGCAGCGGGAAAACAGCAAAAATTAATATTAGAAAAACTTATCAAGCTACGTGGTGATTTTTCGCTATGAATGGCCAAGCTGCTGGCTTCATCCGTTGTTCGTTGAAAATTACCAGCAACAGCAAATTTCCAATTAACCACTTCATTTGTACATATTTCAATTCAATCACTAGATATGAAAAATTTCCATAAATATTTTTAAACTGCACAATTCCATTAGTGGAAGTTAACATAATTTGATGATTATATATCGTCAGTAAAGTTGGACTATTAAATAGAGGTATCAAGAGATGGCACTGATTGTTGTATTTGTGATTTGTACCGAAAAGTACTACCCTTTTCGATATTTATTTGATTGTGCAGTAATGATTGGAAATACGTATATTTTAATATTTTAATTTTTATTTAATCATTACCAAACATTTTTTAATATGAACAAATATTAAAAACTGACAAATTCCATCGAAAATCATCTTTCACAGATGATAATAAAATTTTATATTTTGAATACATTTTTTGTTTGCCAGAATATTGAACATTCATCCTTTGTGGCGAACATGTTTTTTAATGATCACTTTTCCTAGAAGGTTTGAGAATAAAAGTTCAAAACTCGAATATGTAAAATGATGTACTGGTTACTCATTAAAACTACGGTATAATTACAATTATTTGGAATTTTTTTTATCATTTCTTCAATTGATCAATAATCTACCAAGACGATGATACTGGATGCTACTTTACAACAGCCTTTCTCGAGGTTTCATCACATCACTCGTGGTTTCATTACATCAGTCATTCTCATGGGTTCATTTATTAATTTTCTTTTATATTTTTATTAATGTCTATTTAAGATATATTCGTCATAATGTGTTACATTATTAATCATAAGTACAGTATAATAAAAGCTCTTTATATCCACAGTCCTCCTCACTAGATATTCCTGTTCCGAAGTGGACTGTAGGCTTATGTTTCATAATTTTTATAATTTCATCATCTTCATGAAAGTTTACTTTGCCATTACATTTTTTTTCTGGTGGTTTCATTAGATCGATCGTTCTCATGGTTTGATCATACTAGTCTTTCTCGTGGTTTTATTGCATTAGTCTTTCTTGTGGTTTCATTGAATTAGTCTTTATCGTGGTATAATTACACTGGTCATTCTCATGGTTTCATTACCTGAATCTTTGATGTGGGTCTTCCATCTCTTGGTGGTTTTTTATCGAAAGGAGATGGTTTAAAGATTATTGAACCAATAGGAAATATTAATATACGCGGACGGCCTCCATGGTCGAGGGGTAAGGCTCGACTACGAATCCGAAAATTCGGGTTCAAATCTCGGCCTGCGCCAGTAAACTTTATTTAATTAATTTGTGCTGTTTCACAATTAATTCATTTAAAAATATTATATAGTATATTTCGCACGTTCCAGAGTGGAAGATACTCTCAGCATTGCCCTGGTGAAAGACCACCATTCAGGATTGAAACGTTGCTTGAAATGGCTTTTAGCCGTGTTTGGCCACCAGATCTGAATAGGCAGGTTTTTCCCCACCCTCCTCTGCCTCTTCTCCTTTCGCTCCACAATACCTTCAGCCTCACAACATTCCCCAATTGGGGATACCATAGTCTCACAGACGGTTGGGAGCAGTTGAGACTCATGTGCGGTATTCATGTAAAAAAAAAATAAGCTCAGCTCCATTTACCATATATTGATTTGGCAACATGCTACGCCAGCGCCCTAGCGGCGTGAGTTGGAGAAATTAGTTTTTTGTCATACATTTTAATAGTTTTTCTGTAAAAAATATTCTTAATAAATTACATGTATAGAAAATTTAAAAAAAGTAGTCTATGCATGATTTTTCTCCCTTTATGTATATACATCATGCAGCGTGTTGCCATTATTTTGACGTCTACGATATTTGATTACACTCCTAGTTTTATCAAAATACTGGCAAAATATTTACACTGTTCGCGAGCAATGGGACTTTAAATGTTACAATCCTAATAGCCTCTTTTAAAAAAATATGTAGATAAATGAGTAAAAAAGGATTAAAATCACATCGAATCCTCTTACGTAAAGTATCGTAACTTCACAATCGGAAAATTACAGAGAGTGGTTTAAAGAGACAGAAGCTTGGCGCAAGTTGAGCTTTTCATAGTTTTGCAACAGATTTGGTGCAAAACAACCTAAAACCCGACTTGTATCGAACTTCTGTCTCTCCATTCGTTCTGTAAAGTTCCGATTTTGAAGTAAAGATACTTTACGTGGGAGGGGTAGATGTGTACTAATATTTGTGATTACCTAATATTTATTTTTGGAATTTTCGATTTCTATAATTTATTAAGAAAATATTTCACAGAAATTTTAAAATGTACGAAAAAACCAATTCGTACAACTCTGGCCGCTAGAGAGCGCTAGTTTAACATGTTGCCATAATATGTCAGGAGCTGGAGGTTCATGTAAGAGTATTTGCCTATAGGTAGTATAAGGGATCAGAAAAACGGGAACAGCAAAAAACTGTCGGTTGTTGAAGTTATTCTCTAATTTCCTTTTATTATGAAATATATATAATATAATAATTTTTACAATTATAAAAAAAACAGTTTTCCTGCAAAGCTGCCGTACGACAGCTTGTCTGAAGGTTTCACTATTTTTTTAAACTGATATATGTATTTATGTAGCTGGGAGATCAATCTAGGTATTTTTAGCCATTCATATACCAGAAAGATATTTTGTTCCAGCGACTACAACTTTTTGATTACTACCGCATTTTTTTTCGAAATGCATTGAAGTTAGAATTTTTGGATGAATTCCAACCAGAGTTCCAACAGCTCCCAACTGTACGGAGTCAGAGGGTTATGGCATCCCAAAAGAAAGTATGTTGTGTGGCGGAAGGGAGTGAGAATGGAAAGAAATGAGGGAGAGGTAGGTTATGAAGTGCCTGGCTATTCATATCTGGTCACCAAATACGGCTTAATTCATTCCAAGCAACGTTTCCATTCTGAGTGGTGGTCTTTCACCATGGCGATAATGACAGTAGACATCATTCTGGAAATGAATTAAGGTTTACCTTATAATTAATAACACTAAAGCGACTGAGTACAAATTTCGCTACGAGGCATTCAGCATCCCGTTATTTGAAAGGTTTTTGGGAATTCTGTGCCTATTTTCGTACCATAAGAGCGAAAAGTCAGGTTTAATTTCAAAGATGTTTAGTGTTTTTTTATTAAAAAATTTTGTACGGAGGTGTCAAGTTTTTATTTTTAAATTTCGCTTAGTTTGAACGTAGGCTTTTACCTATCATCAATGCGGTTATGTATACGTCACGTTCTAGGTATTGTATTTATAGGTACATACTCATTCTTGTATATCTACAAATTTCATAACATTCCTTTCATTTGTAGTTTTGGTCTTAAAGACATTTCGCATTCTCGAATCAATGTATTAATTAAGTTAACCCTTTCACCCTTAAATAAAATCAAAACAACGAATCAAAAGTGGGATTTGCTATTCATGATTTTTTGTCGATTCGGGGCTAACTCATTTCTTCTATAAAATTATGTTATTTATGTAGAGGATACAATAGGACGATAAAAAACATTGTCAATGGGAAACCACCTATGTACCATGTAGATAATATAAATATATATATGTTCTTACGCAATTACCTCCGAAAAGATCTTATAATATAAATGTATACCCGAATAATCTAGTTATATTGTGTTGTACGTGATGCCGGGCATGAATTCAGACTACTCGTGGCTAATGAAACTGTGGCATTTTGATTTTGAGGAATGTTATGATGATAGATAAAGCAGCGAAGAGGAAGGAAAAAAGACGGAGGAGGAATTGGAAGAACCAAACAATGATTTAATTATGATCTCTTTGTGAGGCGATTACAATTGTAATGAATGTGAACAACGTCTTATATGCGAGACGACAGTAGATATAACAGAATGCACCTCTCCTCACTAACATCTGTGATCCGAAATACACCGTGTTAATCCATTCAATGTCGACTGTTATTCCGCGATCCTAATCTTCAATATAAATATAAGATTTATTAAGAGAATTATCTACACTACACTCTGGAACGTTATAATTCATCAAAAGCCAATTATGGTTAGTGAATAAAAAATTACATTCAGTTTAAAAAAATAATGAGTCAACGAAAATGGTCAAGGCCTTTAAGCATCCGAGAGAATAATGCAAATTTGACACCTGATTTGAAACTTCGACTAAAAAAATTACACTTTTCCCTAGTGAGAAAAGTGACAGAAACTTTTCATTTTTCTATCACTGCATCTACCTCATAGAACCTTCTTCAACCCTTTTCAATTAACTAGCATGTCACATCCCGCCCTTAATTGACGTCCTGTCGCTACAAAGAATCGTTGTCCCTTTTTATGTAACGTGCGGGAAATATACAGCCCTCTTCAGCCTTATTCCTACTTCCGGTAGCGAGGCAGGTATCCACTTACAAAATGAACACATATTTTGCGCTGAAAATTGTGTAGCATTATTATGAGGGTTTCATAAGGGTAGGTTTCAAGAGAAAACTTCATACAAATAATGTCGTCCTATTATAATATGAAGCTTTTTAAAAAATTATATCATAATTTAACGAGATTCTGCTTACCTGCAAGTCCACGTTAAATTTGTTAAAAATGAAGTCCATAAAAACCCTTTCTTAACGTTATCCACCCGTCATTAACACGCATCATTTTTTGCATAAGTTCTTCAACTCACAACGTATATAGCATAATAGGACCACGCAGTGTTGTTTATTCTTGATCAATATTAGTAGTTACACCTAGTAATTAATATCAGCGATTTTCTGTTTTAACTTATTTCACTTGATAACCGTTATCCTATAATATGACAGCACTAAAGCCTGTTTTAAGCAAACACAAATATCATACTTGAAATTGCATGGTAAACAAAAAAAATCTCAAAGGGAATATTTATTTGATATTTTGCTTACATGATGCTCTGCGACTTTCATTTGACATGAAAACATGTTTCATTGATATGTCCATAGAATACGTATTTCATATTAAAAGTTCCAATGGTACGTAAAATTTTATATATTGCTGCTGTTTTTCCACTGGCATTTTTTAGAATAATCTATTAAGCACGGAATTTGTGCGCTTTTATAGTTTTTACTTTTCTTAAAGAATTTTGATTTATTCATTTCTTGTGATGTCGGTAAATTTTTAACTAAAATTTTTGAGTGGCCTAATACGATTTTGCGCCTAAATCAATGCCAAATTGAATATTTTGTCACTTGAAGGACATTTCTATTATGTCTATCTTTCTTCGTATTCCTAAAGTTATCCGAAGGTTTTTTTTACTTTTTTAATATAATGTCTTTGTTTGCATATTTTAGAAATATTGTTTTTAATGTTAGGAGACGACGTTAAGAATTAATGAATAAAATAAACACAGTCTTAATTAGTATTCGAATAGAGCTTTCGTGTTTCTTTAAAAAAAATTCATAGGGTTGTTATTTTCATAAATATTATATTAATAATATACACGAAAGTCCAAGCCCTTTTCAAAAGGTTTCTCCTAAGGAAATATATATTGCTTTCTTTGAAATCGAAAGAAGTCCTCTAAAATCTCCGAAATGAATCACGTGTTCTGAAAATATCATTTTATTTTTATTGATGACTAAAATTAAACCGAATGAGTGGAATTTAGCTTCAAATAACGTGATTCTTTGCGTTAACTGAATACGAGTATAATCTGCTTGTAATAACTTAACGACCCTGACGATTTTTAGATGAATGTATGTATATATAATGAACAGGGTTGGATTTCATATCATCGAAAATGACCGTACATTTTTCAATATACCGAGTAACACTAAATAACCATTAGTGCACGCGTGGTCCATATTACATATGTAAACCAGGGATACAGAATACTTATTGATAGTTTGAAATGCAATTATTTTTTAATGAAAAAAAACACGTATAATTATCAAATTTATTTTAAAACCCTACGAATATCTTTATTTCCTTATGTACAAACCAAATTTCTAAATCTATCTAGTTTTCTTTAGACAAAAATAACCAATTATAGGCAGCTTGCAAGTGTTTGAAGAAACGCTGTGAATTCTAATACATTCTTTTAGGATAGAATTCGACATTGATAGACTGCAGCAAGCGGCTAAATTGGAGATTAAAAGATGAAGAAAAATTGTCCACGCAGCAGAACCATAAGATTAAAAAAAATCATTGTTGCAAAATACAGACTTGCTTGAAAACACATCTGCGTACACGTTCTACAAAAAAATAAGAAAAATGAAGTTCCTCTATCTACTGAAAGTTATAAATTGAAGTAGGTGAGATCGTACACTTTGCTCTATTCTCTTGAGAAATGAAATTTTGTGTTTTGAAAGACCTATTAAAGATGAACGATAGAAAAGAAAGGAATGAAAAAAGTACCCAGAACTAATTGAAACCCTCAAACTTCAACACCAGTAGCGAGCGAACTTACGACTTACCTATTGAAAAATACGTCGATGTCTGCGCGGGTTGACGGTCTGGAATGTTTGAACTCTCTTTGTTTTTTTTCGTTGTTTAAAATTACATTAAGGCGTTTTTCGAGATAAAGATTTTAATACGTCGGTTTCATTGACGATAGAAAGGTTAATGTTGAGTGCTTAAGCATTTAGCTATGGAAGAAAGATTTTTGATTGGTCTTGCTGTTGGTGTTTACGTATGAAATGTTTATAAATTTAATTTCATAAAGTCGTAAAGGGTAGCTTTGGGGAAAATTCCAGTGTTAAGTGTTTTGCATTAATTAAAAGGTTACATGTGAATAAAAAGGGCGTAAATAATAAAACTTTTCACTGAAATATTATTTTGAAAAAATATGTGTTTAACGAGAAATGCTATGTTTTTAAATAGACATTATTTATTATCATGACTACCTTCATGGTCGAGCATTTAAGATCCTTGACTAAGAATATGGATGTAGCGGGTTTGAATCGTGACATGGTCAAATAAATTTAATTTATAAATTAATTAAATAATATACTTTGTATTCACCACTTTATTAATTTACAGATATCCACGTGTTTAGAAAGCGATGCTTTCTTCATCAGGAATATATAGAATACTGTAATATTAATATTCATATTCCCGATCGCTTTCATAAAGATGTGAATACAAAGTATATTATTTTATTATTTAACCTGTCCATAATTATTGAAGATAATATTAACAAATCTCTAATTTCCAATTCTATTTAAATACAGCAAAAAAAAAGGAAACGTTCAGATCTGGGAATTGAACTGGGACAACACTCTGCCACTAAGCTAATGAGACATAATTATTTTGCGTCATTTTTGTATTTCAATGTAAGAATTACCAATGTTATCCTCGACTAACTCCCACATTTTCGGCTGCTATCTTTTGTATGGTTGGGTTCGATTCCCAGATGCGACCGTTACGTTTTTATTTTCCGTGTCTTTCTGTTTTATATTTCATTTAAGATTTCTTAATTTTGTTTTCAATGCAAAAATCACAAAAGATTCATAAGCTTTAATAAGTTAATAATTAATATGTATAAGTTAAGAATTTTGCAGCACGTTCCAGAGTAAATACACCAAGTATCGTCCTAGCGAAAGACCACCGTTTATAATCGAGACGTTGATAGAAATTGACAAATTTCAATTACCTGCATTTAAAAATCTGTACATTAAAAATTCATTTTTCAAATCATAAAAGAAAAAACAAAAATACTAAATTTTACTGAAAACCGTATCGACTTAAATTTGTTTTTCCCTGCACAAAATTATATACTTCATTTCCACAACTACATTATACTTACCAAGGACGATTATTTTTCAATCGGCTTCCGGAGGAGATCAGAAGCATGATGATAAAATCAAAATATTTAACTGTATCAAGAAACAATCTTAACAAAAAAATGTTTCCAATAAAATTATCCATTCAAATATTCCATAATATTTTTTCTTCTCAACACGTTTATTTCCATTTATTTTGAATACTTTTAGATGGCGATATATAATGTAAATTATTCTTTATACCAAATTAACTACAATGTAATGTACGCAGTAAATACATGTACATGTAACATATATTATATTATTTTTATAAACAATAATTATTAGCCTGAAACACTCATACAAATTGAAAAAAACCTTTCCGAGAAAAGATAAATGTTGAACCTGCACCCTTCTGATTGCCGGTCAGATGCTCTGACATCTGACCGGCCAGAGCATCTGACCGGCAATCAGAAGGGTGCAGGTTCGAGTCTTGTCGGCGACATTTATCTTTTCTCGGAAAGGTTTTTTTCAATTTGGATGAGTGTTTCACGCTAACAATTATTTTTTATTTAAAAATAATTGTTACCCTTTGCGCTATGCATAAAAATCTTGTCTTAAAAACATTAGTTTATCAATTAATATATATTATATTACTTAACCTTTAATAATTATATAATCTTCCAACCAAAAGCCAATCCTTCTAATGGAAGAGTAGTACAAAAGCTGTAATATAAAACCATATAACAAAAGGTTAAATTAATAAATATATCAAAAACAAAAACCAAAAATATGGTTCTAGCCGTATTTGATGACCAGATTTGCATAACCAGGTACTTCACAACCTTCCCCTTTTCATCTTCTTCCCTTCCCCACTCCCTACAGACTCACAACACGCCTCGATTAGGGATGCCATGGTCCAGAGCAGTTTGGATTCATGCGTTTTAATAATTTGTTTTTGTCTAAAGTCAGCAAATTGAAAATTTCCCTGATAATTATTCACAAAGGAAGTGAAAATTAATTTCGAAAAAAGTTCAGTAAGCTTACGAAAAGTATAAAAATATATATATATTTTTTTATGACAATTAAAAAATAATGATCCTCACTTGGATTTAACGTGCTGAGGATTTCATTTACAAAATATGAAATTAAATAATATTAAATTGATGTGCTTGTTGAAAAAAAAATAATTCTAAGATGAGATGTTTTAAGTGCAGTTGAGTCATTTCGGTGTAAGTCTGTATTTGGTGTTTATATATTCTCTATTTCAGATCTCCCCATGCGACGTATCCAGCGTTTTATTTGATTTTTAATTTATTGTTATTGTGATTTTTGAAGGAGAGTGTGATTTTTTTGTAGAGTTACAAGAAGTTTTTTGTCCAAATTTTGTGTTTGTGGTTCCTTGTTGGATGTGTTTTTGCCTCAGAGATCTAGTGTTTCTAATGAATGTGTTTGTTAAATGATTTTTTTATTTAAATACCTTTGTAACTTTTTTCACTAATTTAAAATAATCATTTTAATATGGAATTCCACCATGAATTGACAGTTTCAAAATTAGAAATAGTTAATGTGTTTGTCGTTATTTCTTGTTTTCATCTAATATATGATAATAATAATAAATTCATTTCTTTTCTTTAAATATGCCTGTATTCTCCGGATATAATGTAATCTATGATAACGTTATATTTTTACTATATATGCATGTAACACTGTATTATATGCCTCTATTCTCCTAATATTGTATAATCTATGATACCGTGATATTCACAATGCATACACATGTAAGACTGTATTATATACTGTTGTGTAAAGAAGGGAAGGGGATGGGGGAGGTTAGGTTGGAGGAAAGCCCCTAAGTTGGAAAGCCAGTGTGGTGTAAACTGGGAGTGTCAGGGAGAGGAGAAATGGGGAAGAGGAAGGTTGGGTTACAGGGGAAGTTATGGGAGACAATTACAATCTGCAGGACTTACCCTGGAGGTGGTTTCCTCGATGTTGAAGTCTGCTCCGGACATTAGCCTAGCTCCGATCGGCAAGGAACATCAACTTCTTATCATACAGGGTCGCGAATTGATCGCAATCTTGTAATTGGGTTGAGGGCGTTTCTATTTCTACGTTAAATTAGTACAGGGAAGTGTTTTCAAACTCGGTGTTTATTGCAACTCAGACAAACATGATGAGTTAAGAATAATCGTGTAGACAGTAAAAAAAGGGTCTTAATCTATGTAGGATTCTATTGTAATCTCTCTCTCTTTCTGATTGGAATCTCTAACCGAGTTATGCAGGTGAAACAAGGAATTAAATCAACATATTATGGGCAGATGGGAATTCAGCTTACATGGTGTTCTGCTCGAATGGCGGGGGGGCTGGTGATGACGCCAAGGCCGGACATCTTCACACTGAGTTTAATGGGTTGTTTATATTTAGTAAGGCACCATGTTGAGTGTTTTGACGGCAAGAGGCAAGTCTAGCTGCGGGTTATAACCCTACCTGCATTGTACTTGCTCGTAAATAAATAAAAACAAAAATGGCCCCCTATTTTTCAGAGACGCATTTATCTCTTCGGGTTCCAGACGGGAAGTGTGAAGCGCAGCAAGGAGCGGTCCCAAACCGCCGTGGGCGCTCGCGTCGCTTGCTCCTGTTTTGTTAATTTATGATTTGATTGGTTTAATTGGGCGCTCGAATCGACTGATTGGTTAATTTATGGAGGGAAATGATGTAAATGATGAAAAGCTAGAACTCATCTCAGGGTCAACCTTTCGTTAAGCATAACAATGCTTTATTTTCCAGATATTACATAATTTATGATACCAAAATATTTTCACTCTCCTCGTATACATATGTAACACTGTATTATATGTCACTATTCTCCTGGTATTATATAATCTATGATACCGTGAAATTTTCACTGTATACATATGTAACACTGTACTATATGCCTTTATTCTCCCGATATTATATAATCTATGATACCATGAGATTTTTACTGTCTACATATGTAACACTGTATTATATGTCACTATTCTCCTGGTATTATATAATCTATGATACCGTGAAATTTTCACTGTATACATATGTAACACTGTACTATATGCCTTTATTCTCCCGATATTATATAATCTATGATACCATGAGATTTTTACTGTCTACATATGTAACACTGTATTATATGTCACTATTCTCCTGGTATTATATAATCTATGATACCGTGAAATTTTCACTGTATACATATGTAACACTGTACTATATGCCTTTATTCTCCCGATATTATATAATCTATGATACCATGAGATTTTTACTGTCTACATATGTAACACTGTATTATATGCCACTATTCTCCTGGTATTATATAATCTACGATTCCGTGATATTTGCACTGTATACATAGGTGAAACTGTATTATATGCCTCTATTCGCCTGATATTATATAATCTATGATACCGTGATATCTTCCCAGACCCCCAATAACTCACCTCTGAACCCGGGATGCTTTGATTTTAAAAGCGGCTTGTTAAACGAAGCGGATCATTTTAAATGACTCCTCGCCGCAAAAATATGGACGGGATTAACACCCCCAGGCGGAGGGTAGCCTAATAGGCAGTTGCCACTTATTTCAGAGGTCGAGATGGCAGAAAGGTACAACTTGATCATTTGATAACTTACTGAGAAGCTGTTTCAGTTAAATCAGGGGTTAACGTAACTGGATCCCCATTAAAATTTTAGTTTCACATGGTGTAGCCAAATAACCTAGATTTACATTAAACTCAACTGCTGAAGTTTTATATTTTTTTTATATTTTCATTATTTGTTTACTTTTATTTAAGGAGAAAACACAGATTCAGATAGCAATTATTAATAAAATAATACACAATAACTGAAGTATTCACCTGCATTCCAACTAATTCTCATAAATGAACATTGGTAGCTTATAAAAGAACCTTTACTAAATATAATATAAAGACATACATTGGTTTTAAACTGTTCAATTTAATATAATGATCGATCGATTTCGGAAGTACCGTTTCTTCGTCAGGACTGTATTAAGACTAATCTCAGATACAAAACAATGATAGACATACATGAATATTTAGGTATTGGGGTGGGAGCCGACTAACGGGGCAGTTGTGATTAGGGCATTTTTCGGAGGATCTGAGCGGTTCACTGGAAAATTTTCTATAAGAGGACTATGCGAAAAATTTACTTGGTTATTCAATATAGTAGAATTAATATTTAGGGATCTTCTAATTTCAACCGCTTCTAAATTATATAATTTTTGGCCTTTATAAATACCCCGTAATAATAATGTTATAAAAAATAAAAATAATTTGATCTTAGGTTAGTGTTAACATAGTCCTGACGAAGGAAGGACAGTTCCGAAACCGGTCAATCATTATATTAAATTACAGTGGTTTAAAACGTCTTTATTTGTTTATATTTTGACGGCCTCCATGATCGATGGGTAAGGCTCTCGACTACTCCCGGCGTGCGCAAGTAAAATTTATTTAATTCATTTAATTTAATTTCACAATTAATTCATTTAAAAGCAATATGTAGTATATTTGCGGACGTTCCAGAGTGGAAGATACTTTCAGTATCGCTCCGGTGAAAGACCACCATTCGGAATTGAAACGTTGGTTCAAATGGCTTTTAGCAATGTTTGGTGATCAGATCTGAATAGCCAGGTATTTCTCCACCTTCCTCTTCCCCTTCTACTTTCCCTCCCCAATATCTACAGCCGCACAACATTCTACAATTGGGGATGCCATAGTCTCACTAGCTTCAGACGGTTGGGAACAGTTGGGACTCTTGTGGGGTATTCACATAAATAGGAGTAGGAGTAGGAGTAGTGGTAGGAGTAGGGTTAGGGATGGGGGGTGGGGAAGGGGTAGGGGTAGGGGTAGGGGTAGGGGTAGGGTTAGGGGTGGGGGTAGGGGTAGGGGTAGGGGTAGGGGGTATGGGTAGGGGGTAGGGGTAGGGGAGTGGGGTAGGGGTAGGGGTAGGGGTAGGGGTAGGGGTAGGGGTAGGGGAAAGGGTAGGGGTAGGGGTAGGAGTAGGAGGTTGAGTAGAAATATTTTTTCAAATATTAATTTTAAAAATTATTTCCAACACTCACACACTCTTGCTTCATCTACATTTAAACACATACACAACTATTCACAACCAATTGCATGACTGTAATAGGCAAAACCTACTATAAAAAAAATATATAAATATATTGTAATTTTCGTAAGCCAGAAAGTAAATGATTTTTATGAATATAAAGCTTTACTAATAATTTAAAAATAAATTTAAGGGTAAAAATGAATGAAGTAAAGATTATATTATGAATGCAAAAGGTAAAAGGTATTGTTTAGGGGTAAACGAAACGTAATACATGTTCACAGATGGCGCTAATTTAAATATTTTAAAAAATACTCTTTTAGCGCGTAAATCTTTATATATTCAAATGAATTGTTTGTTGGCGGGTGTACACTCGGAATATAAAATGAAATAAAATGTTATTTTAGGTTTCAATCTCAAGTCCTTCAAGAAACTTATAAAAATCTAGTATATATTTGCAACACTTACAGAATTATCGTTTAAGTTTCTTGAAGGATTTGAGCATTAAACTATAAATACAATCTGTTTATTGCATTTCATATTGTCTTTCTCTATTAACAGTGAGATTCTGGTCCGTATCAATATATTTATGCCAGCGTCTCACACGCGGAGACATCGCCAAAATAAATCATATTATCGAGCGAGTTGTACATCTGTACCTAAATTTGTTCGTGGACAGAACGATCCGCTCTCTGAATACGGTAGATGAAAAAATTGACGTATTCTTCGAAGCCTACTAGTTTGCATTTTAGGATTACATTCTCACGGTATCAACGGTACTTTTCCAATGAATTATTTTTAATGTTATAATTATTACGTACTGAAATAAAACAAATAAAGTAACAATAAAAAAACACATAAATTTGTTGAAGACCACTTTTGTTTTATTAAAACTCTAACGGTTTCGGAAGCACCCTTCCTTCATCAGGAGAATATTATAACTAACTTATGATATAGAATATTGACAAGACATATAAATTTTAGGTGTTGGAGTGGGGGGTAAGCAAATGGGTAGGGGTAATTGTAGGATTTCCGGAAAGAACAGAGCGATTTATTGGAAAAATATTAAGAATGGGACTAAAGATAAGTTACTTTGGTTATTTAAAATACTAGCATTATTATTCAGGGATGTTCTAATTTCAAGTGCTTCTAAGTTATCCAATTGTTTGCCTTTATTGTTACGGTGAAGAATTCTAAGCCCTGTGTCTTTGTCAAAAGTGTGATCTTTGGAAATCAGATTATTGGCAAGTTCTGAGATGTTATTATTATTTAAGCATCTTAAATGTTCTGTGACTCTAATATTTATATATCTAATAGGCGTGCCACAAAGTTAATGCTTTTTACAAATATGCAAATAAAGTTAATTTAAAAAAAAAATCACTGATCAAGTTTACCCGTTTTTTTTTAAATTCGGACCAAATTATAATATTTATAGAATGATGCAATAGTGTTAACCGCCCTCCAGGTGAAATGAAACCTCAATGCGCCTTTACAGGACTCTTGATTTTCCTACCCATATCGGTCATTCCACCACCTCTAACGTGAGAAATAGGGGTGGTTTAACCATAGAGCATGACTACTGGAAAATATCTGCAGTCATTATTGGATAGTTAGCCTCATTGATGACGTTGGCTTAACATTGAAGCAAAATATTTATTGATTATTTTAAAATGGAACTTTATATAAAAATCTTTGATTAATTTTCACATTGGCTGGGTTCATATTCTTGTATTTGCTGCCATGTAGTCTTTTTCTTCACCTGTTTTTAATTCAAAGAATTAAATAATGAATTAATTCATTGTTTTTGTGTTTCATTAAACACCATTATTATTATAATTTTTTTAAATGAATGTTAATAAATTTAATAATTTTACTCAAGCAGGACGTAAGTATTCACTAAGAGATGTTCCGCTGAAACAGCAATAATAAAAAAAAAACTAAAATGTTTCATAGGTGCTTTGTGAAATAAGGAAGAAAATACCAATAATTTAATTACCACCAAATGAGTACGTCGTCCAATTGTGCGAGAAAAAATACATCTCCGAAATAGGCGTAGTTTATTAACCATTCATCGGATGAATTTGGTTAAGTAATAATGTGAAAACTCGAAAATTTTGTCGTGTGTTCCTCGTCGGTACATTTAATTTAATAGTGGTGACGATGGCAGGGCTGTGAATTAGGTGGTTAATGATTCTATTTAATAAAACTAGGTCTGAAATAATTCTCCTGTCAGACAGTGTAAGCAGATGCAATCGTTTCATCAAACTTAAATAATCAATTTTAACTGGAATTTAGAGCATAAATTTATATGCCAAAGAAATTTGTGCTGAACCCATTCTATGTTGTTACAGTGTACCAAATAGGTGAATTATACTCCACTTGACTTGTAACTAATGAAATGCAGAGATATGGGTAGTAATTTGGTATTTGTAAAACAATGATCAGGAAAAAATGCTCCTTTTTGCGATTTGGCTAATTTATTCACTATTTGTGAAACAATACTAAATTCGGTGATAATTTTTACTCTTAACACATGTCCTAACATATATAACGGGGTAAAATGTATGCAAGTGGAATATGTATTTTAATTACAAATTAAAACTTTAAAAATTATATGAGTGCCGCACAAGAGTCCCAACTGCTCCAAACCGTCTGGAGCCAGTGAGACTATGGCATCGCCAATTGGGGAATTTTGTGAGGCTGAAGGTATTGGGGAGGTGAAGGAGAATACGGAGAGGAAGGTGAAGGTATACCTGGCTATTCAGTTCTGGTCACCAAACATGGATAAAAGACATTTCAAGCAACGTTTCAATTCTGAATGGTGGTCTTTCACCAGGGCGATACTGAGAGTATCTTCCACTCTGGAACGTGCGCAAATATGCTTTATATTATTTTTAAATTAATTAATTGTGGAGCAGCACAAATTAATTTAATAAAATTTACTTGCGCACGCCGGGATTTGAATCCACGACCTTCGGATTCGTAGTCGAGGACCTTACGCCTCGACCATAGAGGCCGTCAAATTCTGGTCTGGTTATCAACTAACATTAATATTAGAGATCAATCCATAAATGTACAAACAACATTACATAAGTATTCCATAAATAAGATGTTCCTTTTTGTGAAAGGAAGGAACGGATAGGTTAAACTAGTTTTGAGTTAGGCATACAAAGTTACATACACTTTTTATCACAGTGAATAATAAAAAAAAATGTATATAATAAGTGTTGAAAAAAATCTTAACATTAATAAATTAACTTAAAAACACACTCAGAATTCACCACTTTATAAATATACGTTGATATACACATGCTTCAAAAGCGATGCTTTCATCGTCAGGAATAAATGAATACTGATACACTACATATGTATATATGAATGTATATTTATAAAGTGGTGAATACTAAGTATATTTTTTAATTAATTTAATAATGACGCCACAAAGTGAATACAAATCGTTTGAAGAAATTAATTAATTAATTTTTTATGAAATAGGAGAAGACCCAGAAAACGGGAAAAATCGCTGAGAGAACCGCATTGAATTTTATTGAATAAAGGAGTATTAAAAAAATTCTTCTTCTAAATTACGCCGCTAATCAATTCAACATTTCTCAAAACCGTGCAAAAAATTATCATTTTCATAAATTACACCTGGAATACAATTTTTAATTAAACGCCCGTTTACATTTTCTGTGTAACTAATATGACCGTCTCGGAAGCAATAAGGCTTTCCATTGAATCCGTCTTCTTTGAAATTACTCAACTTTTCATTGGAAATGATGATACATTTTGGTACTGGGAGAAGATAATGCCATCAGGCTGTATTTATCATACAGTTTTATAAAAGTCAGCCCTTTGTGAAGCCTTCTGCAGCTGCATACAGTGTTGCCAATATTGTTTCGTGCAGTGTTGCAATATTTATTATTTAAAACAAAATATAATTTTTATCGGGAAAATAATATTCTCTGGATTCGAGACTTTGTTTTTATAATGGAGAAGACGATATCTGAACCATGCGATGTTAGATAAAATTGAATAAGCCCGACCCATTCATGATTAACGACTGATTAATAATATGTTTTAATTCATAATTAAATACTTTTTTTTTGTTCCAATGATTGTATTTTTACAAATGTCGACGTGTCGTCTTGCAAATGTTTGATACGCTTAATATCGCTCTAGTGAAAGATCATCATTCAGAATAGAAACGTTGCTGAAATGGCTTTAGCCGTGTTTGGTGACTAAAACTAAAAATCCAGGTACTTCCCAGCCTTGCTCTTCCACTTCCCTTCCCTACTACTTTCGTGCTCACAACATAGTGGGGAAGACATAGTCTCACTGATTCCAGGGACTTGGGTTTCTCATGTGAAATTCAGATTAAAAAAATGTTTTTAATAAACCAGTTCTCCATTTTCAAATTTTCTTACATAAAATAAAAGGTAGACCCGAAATTTCGCCTTTCGTCGGACTAAATTTCTAATGAAAACAGGAGAAACCGGGAAATGACTGTTGAAGCTTAGTAAAATCTTTCCTTATACCGATAGCTTTTTAATTCTTAATTTTTTTTTCAAATTGGAGGTGCCTTTGTTCCTCCTGTTTCAAGGGCAGCTTCAATAATCCCTCAAAAACGTATTTTCACAGAAAAATGACAATCCGATGTAATGTTGGCAGTATTTTGCCCAAATTTGCCTACAGAGAAAAAGCTATTTTCATAGCAGGCTTTTCTTTATACTAATTCTCGACATAAATAAAATAAAATAGTGGCTTAATACACCAAAGTACCGTAAAATAACGCTATGAACTTTTTAAAAGTATGCTAATAACGTGTAATAAGGTTCTTCGTGACTTACGATGCATCATCTAGGCTCGAGCAGCCAGAGAGGCCTTCAGAATTCGCACGGAGGTTATATTCTTATAATAAGCGATATGAATAAGGGTTGATTTATAGGGTAGTTTTTTTACCAGACGCGAGCACAAGTGGGTCTCGGCTTTCCGGCCGTATAATGGAGAAATATTGGTTTGCAAACAAACGAGTTTATTATTGGATATTCTGCCAAAAGGGGAATTATGACGTCAAGTTTTTATTCATAGAGGTAGGCCAAACTCGTAACAAAGAATTCAGAACGAAAGAGAAAAGTTTTGGGAAAGGAAAAAAAAAACTCTTTTCTGTTCATTTAAAACTCGGGAATATTGGATTTTTTTACATGTTTTAAAATTTTGTTCGTAATATTGGAAAATCGGCAACGGAGAGTTTGTTTGATGAAAATCTTTCAAAATTCTAACTTTTCCGCGTTATGAATATCCTAATAATATTTGAATATCTCCTAGTATCATCATTATAAGCGTAAATTGTTGCGTTTTCTGTGATGAACGGCTTAGCTAGAGATGATTGAATCGGTAATGTCGCAATGGAAACCCGACACGTTTGTTCACTCGGCTACCGATAGGGAGATGTTCTGAGACTGAAGGCGTGAGAAAAGGGCCACTGAAAAAACTAGTTAAGCAAGTCTCATCGAAAAGTAACATCGAAAAATATTTAAAATAAAAAAAACTTATATTTAGATTATTTTGATGATGTGTGCATGTCGTTGAAATATAATTACAAAACTGTGAACTTTAGCGTCATGAAATTTGCATTGCGCAACGACATTTTCATCATGACGTAGATATACATGTTTTTCTCAACTTCACCCATTACTGGGGTGACAATCGCCTGGTTTAGGATGAATGATTGCTCGACTTCAATAAAAACTATGAAGTGATTGCTTAGTTTATCGGGAGAACATTTCTTTTTTACCCCAAGGAAATAAGGAACCTACCGATACTTAAAGATGGGGTCTTATAGCAATTTAATCTTTTTTGTCACTACATGTTAGAATATCTATTGAATAAGGCTTTTAACAAAAGTATGTCAAATTGATTCAAAGTGGATGTGTCCTTTAGATTTGGGGTCAGCGGGACCTGGATGGAATGGTTCTCCCACCCTTCATCTATCCTTTCTCTTTCACTGCTTCCTTTTCCTTTCGCCCCACGATGTTCCATAATATCGGGTATGCTATTGTCCTACTAGGTACGATCAATTTGAACTCTTGTGAAAACTCAAGGACGTAAAAAAGGTGCGGCCTTAAGCTTTTTTTCATCGTTAAAAGATTGATGACTGGGGATCGTGATAATTTTGAAATGCTGAAAACAGAAGGACAAAAGTCCTTGGGCAAATTGTATTGATTTGAAAGTGCAGAATCGCAACTACCCATGCCAGTATAGCTATGGTAAATTTGGGTTGGGAGATGTAAAGGAAGTGAAATAATAAGCAATAGAAAGAAGGTAGATTTTGCACGATTGGAGGTATTTTTAAGGATAAGGTATTTGCCTTTTTACTTAACTATTAACCTTTAATTGGTATAGAAGTTCCTTTTTTCATTTCTATGGCAATACCAAGCCACTTTTTTAATATATAAATATCAACATGTTTCGAAAGCGAAGCTTTCCTCATCAGGACATAGAGAATAAAAAGTAATTTTGTATGACCTTTTGAAGAAAATATTAATCAGCTCTTTGAGAATCTTATCAAATTCTAATTTAACAGTTCGTTGAAGAAACAAAGCAAAACATAGTGAATAGTTTTTTTTTACGTTTTTTTAAATACGTACGAGTATTTATGATTTGTGGATCTAACGTCATATTTCATTACATTCCTTCCAAAAAAAAAAAAAACATCTTTCGTGTAATTCAATTTGTATTTCAAAGCTTTAAATAATAAAATAAAAACGTTTAAACGTAAAAATGTACCATTAATTTCCGGATACCGTTTGGTGAATCAAAAGACATGCACTTGGACCATTGTGCTATTATAAACGTACAATAATCTTTCTATGGGTAAAGTTGGTGTTGTCATTTAAAAAGTTTTAAGCAATCGCAGCACCCTCATTTTTTGTCTACTATAAAATATCAGATTGTACCTTGTCACCACATATAGCTAGGCCCATTTTAGTCCACAACCAAATTCTGAATGATGGCCTCTCACTAGGGTCATATGGTGAGGGGTTTCTTCTATAGAGCGGAGCGTAATATAAATTATGCCCGAGGTGAGTAATCTCATATTCTCGGTACTCCTGCACCTCGAGTTCATATTACAAGTCATTAAAATTTCTTCAAACGATTGGTAACTCTGTGGCGTCATTATTAATTAAATAATTAAAAATGTGCTTTGCTTACACCACTTTTATAAAAATAAATAAATATCTCTACATGTTTCGATGACAATGCTGTCATCCTCAGGAAAATTTGAATACTAAAAAATACTTTCAACTATAGACAAATGATAGAAATAAGAACAATAATTTAAGAATATACAAATTATAAACATAAACAAAAATTAATTAAAGTAGGTAAATAATTAATCAAAAATGCTAATTAAAAATAACTATAAAACATTGAATAACTAATTTATATTAGAAATGAAAAAAGAAATCTTTATTATTATTAATATTAATATGAAAATAAATTTAAGAGACAGCTATTTTTAAAACATATTTGATTATTTATTTAATTTAATTCGCTATTAATACTTTTTCTTAATTCTAAAATTTCAAATTTATCTAATTGTAAGCCGGTTGTATTTTTATATATAATTTTTAAACCTTTATTTATATCGAACGAATGATTGGTTTCTAAAATATGATTCTGAATAGTTGTTATTATTTAAGCACCTTTGGTGTTCCTTAACTCTAATACTGAAATTTCTAGAAGTCTTTCCAGTGTAAAAATAGTTGCAATCATTACAAATCAATTTATATACCCCCGACTTATTCAAAATATTATCTTTATCTTTGTTATTTAAAATATTTATTTTTATTTTCTTATCAGTATAAAAAGCTGGTTGGATAGTATTTGGCAAGTTTTTAAATTATTTTTCTTAATTTCCATAAAAATCCAAAATCCATAAAAAAAAAAATTCACCATAGAAATAGGACAAATAGATAAGACGTTTATTCCTGGGGATGGCAGCATTGCTGTCGAAACACGTAGAGATATTTATTTATTTTTATAAAAGTGGTGTAAACAAAGCAAAGTTTGGAAAGTGTACAGATTTTGTAGAAAAATAAAATTGTGTTTGTGTTTCTATTTGTTTACTCGTAGATGGTATTGTATTGAATAATTTCCATGCTACGTATTTAAAGTGTCTTTGTCCTAAAGCAAAAGGAGTTTGATTTTTAGTTCTTTGTTGGTACAATAATATACTAATATACTCTATGGATCACTTCTAGAGGTTTGTCTATGTATACATAACCTCTGGGAGTCACTTGTCAGAGCAATCACTTGTAAAACCGGTCTCAACCGAGATGGTCAATAAATCTACTTTACATTCAATAAGTGCATTTTAATAACACCTTATGCAACATGTTATATAAAGTTTGTGATGATTTGTATTATATTTGATTGTGTTGGTACCAGAATGTTTCTTGTAAAGAGCTGCTTTATGTCAATAACATTTATAATATTGAAGATGAATTATTTTTTGGAATTATGTAATTCAACAGAGGATAAATGAATTGATTTGTGTTGCCAGCGAAAAATTCATAAAATTTACTTAATTTCGTAGTGTGCCTACGCTTTGTCCATTTTTAGGAATAACAGAGAAATACCTGGTATTAAGTACCGACCCTTTATCAAAGCTATCATATTTTTAAATTGAATATTCCCGACCTTTTTGTTTCCGTTACCGTTTTGCATAATTATTCTCAGCGAACCCCTGTAAAAAAGGCACGAAGTCCACCAGTTAATCACATTGTACACCGAGGTGAGCGAAACTAACCGTGTTATACGTTTCGGCTTTAACGTGTTTAACTTTAAACGAAACTGAATACAGGCCACAAATCTCAATTGTTTAAACATCGCGCACAGTCAAGGCGTGCTTTTTGTTCAAATAGCCCTAATCACAGAGGTGCTCAAACAGTTTCAATATGCAAGCCCTCTAAAAAGAAAAAAAATGGAATTCGTAAAACCACGATTCAGTTATTTAAATGGAAAATGTGTTTATGTAACGTTTGCTGGTCAAATACTTGCGCAGGTTGATAAAAAATATATTTAATATAGATATACAGCTAACATATCTGTATCTAGTCCTGTCGTCACCCGGTGAGAGACGAGCATTCAGAAACAAAACGTTGATGAAAATTGCTTTAGCTGGTTTTCGTGACCGGGTCTGAATAGTCAAACACTTTCCAATTTTTCCCTTTTACTAAACCTTCTCCAGAGTGAAATATACACTCTAGAGAAAGGAGGTATTACAGTGTTACCCTTGATTGAGCTCACCATTCTGTATTGAAAAGTTGCTTGAAATTACTAGAGCTGTCTTTATTGTTCAGTTTTAGATAATCAGACACTTTATTCATCAAATTTTTATCTTTTTTCCACTCTCTTCTCTATTTATTTAGAAACGGGGTGTAATAAATCAACTTCCTCAGACAAATTAAACTCCGACTTAAAAATATTTAATAAAAGTGTTGAAAAATGGCGTAGAGGACATTCTCAACTATTTAATATGTACAAGCAAGATTCAATGGTGATGGTGCTAGCAGATGAAGAAATAAAGCAAAACTGAATTATACTACTGTAACAGCTAATATTTTTGAAAAATCCATTATAATTATTAAGTTCCATGGATTGGGGTAATGTCAAGGAGATGTGGGTTGGTTTAGTGTGAATGTTTCGCGAAATTATGCGTCCGAAAATAAAATGACACATTCATACATTTTAAGAGGAACGGCTGCGCAGCCTGTTTCATACCATACATAACTTAATTTTGTATTTGAGGCCAAAACAGAATGATATATATGTTTTAATTAAAGTTTAGTAAATATCTAGTACGGATGAGAAGTATTTTCTTTATTTTTGTTTTAAATTACGAAGTATATGCCATGAAAAAAAACAGTTTTCATAATTTTAGATGCAACTTATTAAATTATTTGCGGGTTTATGGTATTAAAAAATATATCGTATTTGCTATGTACATACGATTACGTAAATAAAAGTATTTAAAAAGAAAAAAAAAAGGTTTTTTCGGGTACATATTTTAAAATATATACGGCAAATTTGTGTTCAAACGTAATTGGTCATTTTTAATTTAATTTAAAGTCCACTATAATGCTTACTTTAATATTTAAAAATATATATATATATATATATTTCATAATATTTTCAAAGCAGACGGGGTAAAACATTTTTTCAAATTACTGTTAGCCCCCAAATAATTGTTAAGGGTGACTCTAAAATCGCGAAAAACCAATTCCTTTAATGCCCTATACTTCGTAATGTAAAACGAAAATAGATAAATTACTTCTCATTCGTACTAGATATTTACTATACTTTTTTAAGAAAAAAATATCATTAGGTTTAGGTGAGTATTTTTGCCTCAAATCCAAAATTAAGTTTTTTATGAAACAGGCCGCGCTGCCGTTCCTCTTAAGCATTTACCCCAAATAATAAACCATCCTTTTAAAAGCGTTATTTTTCATTACAAATAAATATTGCCGAAACAATTTTATACCGTGTATTTAGTAAATGTTTGACATCGTCAATTTTATCGACTTGTATTCAAACGCATCATTCGAGTGTAATTTGATATCTGTAAATGTGTTTCACGGTTTATTGTAATACAATTCAAGTTAATAATGAAGTATTTTGCATACAGGCAACAAACACTACAACGGTTGTTATTTTAAATACACTGCCCTTGTCATAGAAATAATAAATTCACCAAATCCTATGGTAGAAGTTCACCGTGATATTAGTAAATAAAGGTATGTTTTTTCTTTAGTTCTATTTTCCAATTTCATCATTTTGTAAAGTATTATTTATAAAAGCGTTGATATTGAATTGAAATATTCAAGTCGATAGAAATAATACTGATGGCAATTATGATCTATTACTCAATATTATACATAATAATATATACATAATGTATATACATAATAATATATAATATTTAGAGCGAAACTAAAAACTCACCTGTTCAGATACTCATTTCCATAAATTCGTGAACACATTCATACTTGTTTCCTGTGTTTATCTATAATTCAATTTTCCATGTCCAAAACTAAATTCCCCAGAAATTCCTACCAACATGCAATGTCAGTGGGAGCCGAACATGTTAATCTGTTTTAAGTTTGAGTGACGAATCTTCTTAATGCGCGTAATTGATTGCCGATTAATTTCATTAATTTAATATTTGTGCCTTTCTTTAAATTCAGATAACTCATTAAATACATTTTTTGTATCCGTGTGATAAAACTAACAATAAAACATATAAATAGTAATCAGAAATAATCAGACTAATAATTATTGTTTATAAAAATATATATATATTTACAGATTATTAATAATATTTAATTGACTATTAACACTTATTCTAATTTCTAAAATTTCAAATTTATCTAATTGGATTGCAGATGTATTCGTGTGTCAATTTCATTTTTATTTTTAATGTACGTATTTCAATATTCATAATGGACACAACGATTCGGCTTAAAAACTAGACAGAACAACCTCCCGGAATTACAGGACAATTCGTTCTATTTTGTAATAATTCAAGATTAAATGAAAAGAAAATCGATCCTAATATGTAAAATTTTAGTCTAATATAATAATTACAGACCTAACGTTCCCTGGATACGTTGCGGTTTAACGTTCGATAAGTTTAACGTTCCTGGATATGAAAATTTTGAGGACATCTATTTAGCTGGAGAAAAAAGCTCACCGCACCGGTGCCAGGCAAAAATGTGATTTAATATTTGATTCGGCCCGAAAGCCTGCGTTAGCAAAATTTGCACGCGTAAACTTTTATGGAATAAACGCCGTGTACGACAGAAAAAAAAAATAATTTGGTTTTATACATGTATGTGGTTGGTTTATGGGGTTTTCGATGGCGAATTTTCAATAAAAAGAGTTCCGGGTGGATGTAACGACGCTTTTTTGTAAATGTCGTCATCGGACCCAACGACCCAAGCCGACCAAGGAATACGAGATCAAGAGCTAGGGAAGTAACCAATATTGACAAGATTATCATAAAAAATCTGAACGTTTATTTGTTTGATCTAGAAAGTCGTGCTACTGTTTAATGAGAGAATAGATTTGATAAAGGCTGTGAAACTTTGACGCTTGGATGGTTTAGAATTGTTGATCAGATGGACAAATAAAGGAGTGTAAAGAGAACATATGACGCGGAAATGAATGGAGTAGAAGTCGGAAACGTTTAAAGAAGACACGGCCCTATAAAGTGTATCAAATAAGGTATATGGTCATGTAAAAAATCAGAATAAAATAGGATAAGATGATTTATGAATGTTAATGATGCAAGGAGTGTATGGCAAGACTGAGAGCTTATTGGTAGCCTACCCCTTCGGAGTATGATGGTTAATTGGTTAGTTTCAAACGAAAATCTGTTAGCATCATAAGGTAGTTGAAAATATCTAACTAATTGTATAAAAAAATTGCACTCCTGTGTAAATGAGCAGTTGAATTCCGTAGCTTGCTAACGAAATTGGTATTTTTTTTTATTTCACATCTTTCGTTTTCCATATTTTCTAGACTCCTCGCTAATTTCATCTTCACAATATTCCCAAATTGAGGATGCCATAGATTAATTGGCTCAGAGCAACTGTAACTGTGGTACAGTTTTCATTAAAAAAAATCTTGATGATTATTTTAGATGTTATGATATTTCTAAAGAAATTGTATGTAGTTTTATTTACCCTTTTCAAATATTTTCTAAAACGAGAAATCTTCCTAATTGACATTCAAAACATTTTATTAACATATGTACATTACGTACAAATTATTTAAAAAATAAAACAATTAAAACTATGTACGAGTATATGTTATCAGCTATTCGCCTGCTTTTATTTTTTTTTAATTACACATATAAATAATTAATTTTCTAAAAAAGAGAGACCATCAACGCAATTAATGATTTCTGGTCGCTGACCATCTTAAAAGAGGTTCAAACATACCCTACACGCAGAATCATCGATTTCCCTCACGGCCTGTGTGATGTTGATAAATGTTTAAAAAAAAAACATTACTTAGGATAAAGTTGGATGCTGTTTACATTCGTGAAATCAAATTTGTGTTAAAACTTTATTTGTACGCTTGAGTTCTTTCGTCTTCCAAAGTACACACATTGTCAATCTGTTTGACAAAAAAGAAAGAAAAAAAAACGCATGAATAAGGAAACATAAAGATAGATTTATTGTCAGAATTTTCATATTTCTTTACAAAGGTTTTGAACTGCGCATTTTATAAAATCGGGTTTTCTCTCATAATGCGGCAAAAGCTGAAAACGTGAAAAGTCTAGGACAAATAAGAAAAAAAGCCGTACACAAGTTGATAAGCCGGTCACGTCGAACTCTTTTCGCATCTCGTGATGTAAATATTTTGCCATAAATTCCTCCTCCGAAAGATCATTTTTAAGTTTACAGTGTGGCTGACATATGAACAGTGCGTGCCTTGAACCACGTGTTATTTTCATACAAACAAACTCGGGAGCTGATTGTCTGTATCATATTATATAAAGAAATAACTGAAATGGTTATGAAACATTATTGAAAAAACCGCCCGTATTGCAAGTTTCTCCAACATCGTTCGCCCATAGTATTGCAAATCACATTTACGCACAGCGGTGCCTCGTAGTTGTTTCTACCTATACACCAAATGCATAACTTCAATTCGATACCTTAGTTTAATAGGGAAATAACTTAAAATTCTGGGTTTTGAGTTAATGATGAAAAATGGTAAAGAAACTCTCCCTTCTCATATTTCAATAAAAAATAAGTCTAATTCGTCCTAATTATGTAGTCAGATAATCCTTTATGGAATTATACTGAAATCAGCACATTCTTAGTTCAATGGAGAAACATGTCAAATATTTCCGTTTGGAACTTAATAAATGTAGTCATTTACACCTATGACCTGATAGGTTGATAAATTACGTACATGTTGCATCTATTGTTATGTTATAGGTGGACAAAATAACTTACAAATGCAGTTTTTTTTTTAAATCAGGTATTTTGAGTTAGTTCCCTATTGAACTAAGGTATCGAAATATCTGTGTAGTTTGATCGTAGCTTGGCGACAATCACATGCCTCCATGCCATATCTCGTTTTGTTTCAAATATATAAATTGCATAATAAAGAACAAATATATTATTAACACAACTAGCTAGCAGGTTTTAGAAATATTGAACGTTTCTCTATAACCCAAAAATCAAGACACGTAACTACTCTTACGTAATGGGCTTCAATTTCTCCATAAGCCTTCTGACTTTTAATGTTTGTACCTCTTTAAAAAAACAGCTTAAATAAATTTTTGATCAAGATATCAAAATATGATTATTTTTAGTAAAACATCTTTTTAACTATCTTCACCCTATCAGGAATCTTCAGGCTGGTGCAATTAAAACTAAACTGAAGTTAGTATTAAAATGGAATTCCGCATGAATTGACAGTTTCAAAATTAGAAATAACTTTTCAAAAGCTACTCATTACGAGATACAACTGATGTTGACAGAAAATAGTGGAATAGACCAAAATCTATACAGTAAAAACTGTAAATGCAAATATCATCACTCTAGAACTGACCGTTTGAGAGTTTTGATAAGACAAACTGACTTTTTCCTGTACAGTAAAGATGAAACAGGAAAATTCGATTTGGAAAATCATTATCTAAGAACATGAAAACCAAGATTATGTTTGAAGTTGTCGAGTATTAAACCGTAACATCGTTTTTATGTACTTTGCAACAGATGTTGATAACCAAAAAGAAACATTAAAAAGCTGTAATGTGTTCTTTTATTACCTTATAAACGTAAAATCCACTTGAAATCCACTTGTCGCAGGCTCGAGAGGCTTTGCCGCTTCCTCCCGGCGATACAGCCTCTTGCTTCCCCGCCCGCCTTCTGCCTCACGGCGCACAGCCTTAAAGGAAGGCGCCGACGCCTCCTGTATCCGGATATCCAATGATCCAAGTAGTGAGAGGGGAGCTTCTCTACACTTATTTTTTAAATTTTCAAGTTGATATTTTTTATCACAACGTCTGGTCGTAATTACATTTATGAAGATCGTTCCAAAGGTAACCAAGCGAGTGTAAATTTGAAAATATTGGAGGAAAATTATTTCTTTATATAATCTTCTTCTTGAGTGCTCGTCTTCTTTATAGGGCAGAAATGTGTGTATGAGGATGTAAAAGCTCTCGAACTGTGGGCTTCAGCAAAATGAAACTTTTTTTTATTTTATTTAAATAATGTCATATTCAACATAATTATTTTAAGCTAGCAACGTTATTTCCATTGTGAACTTAACGGTTTTGAAGTAACACCCCAGTGTTTATTTATCGCGATATTTGTAATACGATTATATTCACCACATTTAAGACATTACAAATCTAGAGCAAAAAAGTATAGAAATTATGCGAACTAATATTAACGTTTACATATATCAAACGTTAAGACAAGACATTCATTGTAAGTCACTAGACAAAAGTCATAGATATACGTCAGTACTTATGAGTTTCAGTTCTTGTAAGCCATTAGTAATAAATTTTAGCTGTAAGGTATTAGTTACAAGTCTATATGATAGTTTAAATAAATTGTTTTTAAAGCGCCCTTGAAGAGATTTTCTCACGAAAATATAAAAGTAATCTAATTATTATTATTATTATTACACTGTTTTGTCCATTCTTTATTTATTAGGTTAGTATAGTTCATGTTATTTTGATTATTCTTTCTGAAACTTGATTTTATTAGATTTGTTCAGAATATTTAAGATTATTTTCATATCCGTACATCTCTATATATAAAATAAAATGTTTGCCTCTCTGTCCTCAATTTCCTCGAAAATTACTAGACCAGTTTCGCTGAAAATAGCACAGTTTGTTCTTATTAGTACCGGAAAGGTTTATACAGTAGTTTGAATAAAATCCAATATGTAAAACTGTTGCCATAACGTTTTAAATTAGTATGAAAAATATTAAACCCGCCATGTTGTATTTAGGTTAGTCCATAGATATACCACTCCAGTTTATCCAGTTTACATATTCAAAAGTTTGTTTGGGTAGAATATTTAAAAAATGGAAAACACAAGTAGATACCTACTTATGAACTTTAGACGTATTTTGAAAAAATAAATGTTTTTCAGGTAAGTGAAACTTCTAGGGATTATCCGTTCAGCGGTAATATTTTTTAAATGTTTGACATTGCCAAAAGGTGAAATATGAAATCGATTGTAGCGGTGTTTATTTTATGTGTAGAAGAATTTTTATTATCTTTTACTTGAACATTTTTGTTTGTTGTTTGCTATATTATTGCCCATTCTACCAGGCGTAACGCCTGTGTTTAGCTAAATAGTACATGACGATTTTGAAATATAGTCAAAAAACATAAAATTTGCCTTTCCTTTTGAGCAATAACGTAAATAATTATTTAATTAAATACCACGTTTAAAAATAATCTTCGATACCATGTGATGTCCAATATTATGTCCTCTGCGTGCAAAACCATACCTAAATAAAATTCGCTGAGAAAGCGTATTTATCCCAAGTGACTTACCAGGTAAGAATGGTCCTGTATAATATTATCTGTTTGTTCATAAACTTAATTATATGTATATTTTAACGCGGCATCACGTTAATTGGTTAAATTCATTGAACCTACATATAGTTTGTTGTTACACTAACTACAACAGTTAGTTATAATATAGAACATTGAAAAAATACAATGTACAGCGCCCTCTAGGTGATTATTCACAAACATGGCGCTACATAAATCATCAAAACATAATTATTCAATTTATTTTTTATAACTTATTGAAGTTTGTAAACCTCCTTGTAATATTTAATCATTGAAGAAGATAATATTAACACATCCCAAATGAACCACGAAACCAAACAACAGAAAACAAAATGATTTCAGTCGCATCTGGGACTCGAACCCAGGACCTCTACCTATCCGGGGTAACCGCTTAACCAAATTAGCTAATGGGACCAGTTCAATTTACGCCATCTACACCGATATCATACTTCAAGTTCAAGATTTGTTAATATTAAGGTTACCCCGGATAGGTTGAGGTCCTGGGTTCGAGTCTCAGATGCGACTGAAATCTTTTTATTTACTGTTGTTTCTTCGGTTTCGTGGTTCATTTGGGATGTGTTAATATTATCTTCTTCAATGATTTAAAAAAAATAATACCCACCTACATGATAAGAAATAATTAAATTCTAATTAGTCGCATTTAAGAGGAACGGCTGCGCTGACTGTTTCACATATAACTTAATTTTGGATTTGGACCCAAACCGAATGACATATTTTTTTAATTAAATGTTTAGTGAATATCTAATATGGATGAGAAGTATTTATTTGTTGTTTTAAATTGCGAAGTATATACCATGAAAAAATATTAATTTCCAATAATTGTAGAGGCAACATGAAAAATTATTTGCGGGTTTAATGTATTTAAAAAAAAGTCGTATTTACTATGTAAATATGATTAGGTAAGTAAACATATAAAAACAAAACATTTAAAGTAGAAAGGTTTTTTCTCGTCGATATTTTAAATTATGTACGGCAAATTTGTGTTCCAACGTAAATTAATCGTTTTTAATTTATTTTTAAATCCACCATAATGCTTATTTTAATATTAAAAAAAAACATTATATTTCAAAGTAAATGGGGTAAAACGTTTTTTTAATCACCGTTAGCCACCAAATAATTGTTAAAGGTGCTTCTAAAATCGCGACAAATCCAATTCCTTTAATGACCTATATTTCATAATGTTAATCAAATATAAATACATTACTTCTCATCCGTACTAGATATTTACTATACTTTTTGACGGAAAAAAAGATAATTAGGTTTAGGTGAGTATTTTGGCCTCAAATCCAAAATTAGGTTTTGTATGAAACAGGCCGCGCAGCCGTTCCTCTTAAGCATTTACCCCAAATAATAAACCATCCTTTTAAAAGCGTTATTTTTCATTACAAATAAATATTGCCGAAATAATTTTATACCGTGTATTGAGTAAATGTTTGACATCGTAAATTTTATCGACTTGTATTCAAACGCATCATTCGAGTGTAATTTGATATCTGTAAATGTGTTTCACGGTTTATTGTAATACAATACAATTTAATAATGAAGTATTTGGCATACAGGCAACAATACAACGGTTGTAATTTTAAATACACTGCCCTTGTCATAGAAATAATAAATTCTTAAGGTGAGTAATGATTTTGCTTTTCTAAAAGATTATTTGATTTTTGGGTTTCTTATAGAGCTGGAATATAGAATTGAATTGCTGGATGGCATTGTACTTAAAATAAAATTGTCCATGGTCCAAATTAAATGACATTATATGTGACTGCTTTAGGGTCCAGTAAATTGTCCTTTCTTCAAACTCACGGACATTGTTAAATTGGCGTAGATGGATTTTTTTATAGTAATGTTTCAAGTTGAGAACGTCTAGTACCAGACGAGTTCAGTGCTCGTTCTTAAAGGAACTTTTAGGATAACTTTTTGTATTAGTTTCTGAACGTTTATTAGAGGCTTCTAGGAAAGTTTTACTGACACTACCCTAACTGATAATGCCGTATTTCAGAGATGATTTTATAAGTGCACGTTAAACTTGCGTCAGTTGTTTAATTTATTTCATATTTTTAATTTTTTAAGAAAGTTCTTAGTTTTCTGACATGAAGTTGCCATTTGAGGGGGTAATTCATACGTATGTCAATGACTTGTAGGAGATCAAGGGGTGAACATAGGTCTTGAAGAGGTCTATGTTGTAAGAGGGAAGAAACATAGAAGCCGGCAAGTCGTTCCACAGCCAAGCTGTTGAACTCAAGAACGAGTGGTAGAAACGACCCGTCCTCATGTGACAAATGTCAACCGCGTACAAATTTTGGTCGTGAATTTGGCGTATTTCCCGACTATGCAAAGGTACCGTAGGGATCAATAACGCTAGTTCCTCAGAGTATCTTCCATCAAAATAC
Source organism: Halesus radiatus (assembly GCA_022606495.2). Taxonomy (NCBI): domain Eukaryota; kingdom Metazoa; phylum Arthropoda; class Insecta; order Trichoptera; family Limnephilidae; genus Halesus; species Halesus radiatus. Next base: position 125,556 of record JAHDVE020004866.1, read on the forward strand.
CGGTGGAGTAAGACAGCATTGTAGGACTGCTCTCAAGATTGCATTCCCCTTTTTTGAAAATATAGGAATGTATCAAACGGACCACCCATTTCTGCGCATCTAGGATTTTTTAAGGTATTTTGGGGCTCCAGACCAGAGGTCGCTGCCAAATTCAATATTAAGGCGCACTTGAAATTTGTACAGGGCCAGCAGTTATGTGCTATTAAAGTGTATGTGGGCTCTGTTCAGTTCATCCAGCTTCTGAGAGGCTAACTTCCACTAGAGGGCTCTCTGGGTAGATTACTTCCGTTGAAGGAGACTAGATGTGTGCAGAGCATGGCATGTGGAGCAGATGAATGAAGAAAATATTGTAAAGAAAATGTTTTAAGCGAATGTAAATGGTAGAAGGAGTTAAATTAGAAGTGAATCAAATACTTGGCGATGTCAACAAACAGAAAAACAGAGTATATACGAGATGATATTTTATTTCTTACCATATTGTTCTCTTTTTTAACATTTAATATAATTTTTCCTTTCTTATGTTTAATATTTTTTTGAGATAAATAGTAAGCACACTTTTTTGTACTAAATCTTTCACCTGTGCATAATGCGAACAATTGGTTATTGGTTTTCTATCCTTATTATTACAAACTTAACTAACCAACCATCACGCCGTTTTACTGCAGGGGTAGGAAAAAATGACGGACCGCCAAACATCTTAGTCTTGGCACACACTCCTTGCTTCATTCACATCATCCATCGTTTCATACATACTCTTCTTTTATTCTGACTCTTGACATGGCCCGACTCAAGTATTGGATTCATTTGATCGTGACTGCCTTCCTCGTGCGTCCCCAGCTTCTTCTTTCATTAAAATTCGCGTCATATGTTCTCCTTACACTCCTTTCATTGTAAATCCGCTCGACGTCCATAAGCCATCTAAGCGTCCTTTTTAAATATTACTCAATACGCTTACATCAGCCTTGGATTCAATGCAAATCTCAATGTTTTTAACACAGTCATAAACAGTTTAATCACACATACGCCTCAGGGATCTCATTTCTACAGCAGTCAGTATACTTTCATCCTTCCTCTTCCAGTTCCATGCCACACTTCTATCAGGATTGGTATCAGCACTCCATTGTTACAAACGTATCTATCCATATCTTATAAGTTCTACATATATTTATTTGTACGAAACAAACAGCTTTTAATACAGATTTATATAAAAGGTAGTTTTACAAAAGGTAAGCCAACAAAGTTCCTTGTGCTAAAAGAGGCTAAGTAAATATGTTTTATTCCAAAAAACAAAATAAGAAGGAAGGGAGGAGAGGAAGAGGAAGATAGAATCGGGACAGGAGATGCTCTCGATACATTTTATATGCATGCATCAATTTGTGGTCGTACGTATTACTGCGGTTCGATATTTTGAAAGGGTATTGTGAAGAATGTCGATATTGTGAAATTTTGCGTTATATTGCGCAGAAATACGGGGAATTGGAGAATTTATCCTTAGATTGGTCCTGCATGCGGGCAAATAAAAAAAATCGGTTTGTCGGGTTGGTTTTGATTAACCACATGCATGCCTGTTACCCTGCTGGACGCGTTCGTTGCATATGACATTGCATTGCAAATTACCCATATTTATAAATTTTTCTAACGGGACAATTCCAGGATTAACTAAAAAAAAATTCCACTAATTTTATTTGTGAAAAAATCCGAAAAATCGGATTTTACGCAATCCAGATAATTCATAAATCTAGGTGGAACCATTTTTTTTCAGTTTTTCGATTTATTCGCTTTCTTTCTTAGGCAATATTTAATAATCGTCGTAACAAAGTTGATCTAAAATCGTACAAGAAACCTCCAACTCTGTAAATAATTTATGGACCTCAATAAGTTTTTAATTAGGTATCACAAACAGGACGATATCGTGATTCAAATTTCATTTCCGAGAAGCTTCTTAAATTTCTCATTGCCTCTTTGAAATGCGGAAACCTTCGCCTTTATTGCGATAACTTTGAAACGAAGCCTTTTTAACACCAAAGCCCATTTTTTTCTCATTCAACAACTGGTTACAGGAAACCTTGCAAATAAACGATAGTGGAAGTAGGAATAAATATTATTTTATTTTAAATAACCTCCAATCATTGGGAGTTTTGTTGACTTAGTGTTTAGATTGATCAAAATAATAAATATGGTTTTTGTCAAAATTCTCAGTATTTATTCAAGCGATATATTTCATATTTCCTACGATTTATTTCACAAGCGAGAAGCCTGTATACCCGACCTTGTACGGGATTTTTCACTTGTCATTAGGGTGACTTAATTGATTTGACAGCGAAAGTAACTCTCCAAATAAAGAAACATTCATTTGAATATTTTAATAACATTCCAAGCGTTTATTAAGTACCAACTTGTTTTTTCCATTTTTAAAATACTCTTCCTAAAAAAACCTTTGAATATGCAATCTGTGGCTAACCAGGCTGTTATATCTATGGGCTAAACTAAACAAAAATAATTGACGACCTCCATGGTCGAGGGGTAAGACTCTCGACTACGAATCCGAAGGTCGCGGGTTCAAATCCCGGCGTGCGCAAGTAAATTTTATTTAATTAATTTGTGCCCTTTCACAATTAATTAATTTAAAAATAATATATGGTATGTTTGCGCACGTTCCAGAGTGGAAGATACTCTCAGTATCGCCCTGGTGAAAGACCACCATTCAGAATTGAAACGTTACTTGAATTGGCTTTTAGCCGTGTTTGGTGACCAGATCTGAATAGCCAGGCATTTGCCCACCTTCCTCTTCCCCTTCTCCTTCCCCTCCCCACACCTTCAGCCTCACAACATTCCCCAATCGGGATGCCGTAGTCTCACTGGCTCCAGACGGTTGCGAGCAGTTGAGACTCTTGTGCGGTATTCATGTAAAAAAAAAAAAAAAAAACACGGCGCGCTCAATGTTTTTCGTACTAATTTTAAAACGTTATAGCAAGAGTTTTACATATTGGATTTCATTCAAACTACTTTCTAAACCTTCCGGCACTAAAAAAAAAAACTGTACTATTTTCAGCGAATTCAACCGGTAGAGTAATTTTCGAGAACATTGAGCACAAACAGAGTGGAAGATACTCTCAGTATCGCCCTGGTGAAAGACCACCATTCAGAATTGAAACGTTGCTTGAAATGGCTTTTAGCCGTGTTTGGTGACCAGATCTGAATAGCCAGGTATTTCCCCACCTCCTTCCCCTCCCCTTCTCCTTCCCCTCCCCAATACCTTCAGCCTCACAACATTCCCCAATTGGGAATGCCATAGTCTCACTGGCTCCAGACGGTTGGGAGCAGTTGGGACTCTTGTGCGGTATTCATGTAAAAAAAAAAAAAAACAAACAAACTTACATTGATTTTAATTTATATATAAGATAACAAAAAAATTCCTTCAGAACATATATTTTTTGCTTTGCTTATGATGTTTTTTCGAAGCTAATAATAAAACTGTGAACCTTAGTTTCTTTGCAAACTAAGAAACATTATTGTTAAATAAAGGAAATCATACGATACACGTGATAAATAAATAAAAATAACTTTCTTTACATCACTATACCCTTTATCCCGATGAGGAAAGCTTTGCTTTCGAAACACGTTGATTTTTAGATATTTATAAAAGTGGTGTAAACAAAGTTGTTCATTCTTCAAAATGTGCGTAACCGCTCATTCCAGTCACAATTAATAAATTAATAACAATTACTTTGTTTAAACCACTGTTTTAAATGTATAAATATCCACATGTTTCAGAAGCAAAGACCCTCCATGAGGATAAAAAATATACCTTAATATATATTTTTTTCTTGGTATATTATTATTCGAATGAGAGTAGCTTTCTTTCTGAAACATGTAGATATTTATATATGAAAAATAATGGTTTAAACAAAGTAATTTTTATTACTTTAGTAAAGTTATTCTTATTAATAAATTAATGAAAAATACTTTCTGAACACCACTTTCTTAATATATAAATATCAACATGTTTCAAAAGCGAAGCTTTCCTCATCAGGACATACAGAATACTTGTATTATTAATAATTATTACTAATCTGTATTCTGTATGTCCTTATGAGAAAAGCTTCGCTTTCGAAACATGTTGATATTTATATATTAAGAAAGTGTATAGAAAGTAATTTTTATTAATTTATTATTAATGACACCACAAAGTGAATACTAAAATTTTGAGGAAATTATTATTATTTATTTATTAATAATTGCGCCTCAATGTGAGTAGTAATCATGTGAAGAAAATATACATGTAAGTTTATGTGGTCTTAAGAAAATTTTATATCAATTAAATTAATAAGAATTAATAAATTCATTAAAAATGACTTTATAATCACCACCCTATTAATAAATATATATTAATATGTGTAGAAAGCGAAGCTATCCTCATCAGGACAAACATATTACTAAAAAATAATAATGTCGAGTATAGACAAGTGATATCATGTTTATCATGTGTCTAGACTTGACATTATTATTTTGTTAGTATTCTGTTTGTCGTGATGAAGAAAGCTTCGCTTTCGAAACATATTGATATGTAAATATTAATAAAGTGGTGATTACAAAATATTTTTTAATTAATTTATTAATAATGAAGCCACAAAGTGAATATCAATCTTTGGAAGAAATTATAATAAGAATTACTTTGCTTACACCACTGTTTTAATATATAAATATCAACATGTTTTGAAAGCAAGGCTTTCCTCATTAGGGTACTATTTGGTTCCTATAACCATACCTTCTGTTTTAGTGTTGCTCATCCTCATTCCCGCCGCCGCGCCGTGCACTTTTTATTGAAGCGGTTGATCCGCTCCTGTAGCCCCACCTGGGACGCGGTTAACCTTGCAATGTCATCAGCAAATAATAACAACCTGATTTCTGCATCGCCAACTATTGCTGCATCCGGTGTTTGGCTATTTCAGGTGATTCGGTCCATGAAGATAGTGAGAAGGATTGGCGACATAGGGCATCATTGTCAGAGGTCAATTTCCACTTTGAATTCTTCCGAAACTTTTCCGTTAATAAGGACGCTACTACAGTTGATGTTACCCAACACTTTTTCACCCCCGTATATTTATGGTTACTCGTTCGGGCTGCAGTAATTTTTTGGTTCAACCAAGCCAAGGTTCTAATCCCACAAGTGTCCCTGCATAGCATTAGCTTAGAAGGAGGTTAGTAAAATGCTATATCCCAGAATGGTTAGTACATACGTAAGTACTGTAGCAAGTGTGGTGGCTCTACTCTACTCGTCCATAATCCGTAAATGAATATGGTGAGACTACTAACATAAAACAGTAAAAAGGAGAAACAAAATAGATTATGTAAGCGTACTTAAGACGAGCCGTTGCCAGGACACCAAGGCAGTCCCTCTGAAGCAGTGTCAGATGGATTCTTGTTCCCGCCACCATTCCCAGGAGACATTGCGCCAGTCATCAGCATTATTCCTTAAGAAAAGTGTGATTGGGAGAGGGGGAAAAATAAAAAATTAAAAAAAGAGGGGGGAGAGCAATCTGTTAAGTTTTCAGATTCCTAGATTCATTTATCAGTGTACCATATGATACCTGTAAAGCCAGCTCAGGCCAGGTCATAAATCAAAATTATCAATAAAAATCACAACACTCATCTTGTACCAGACGTGGGTCTGAATCCAGTGAGTGGTGATAGTCCTGGGGGGAGTCCAGGATTAGCGGTGGTCAGAGTGAAGAATAAAGCAAGTCGGTAGAGATGGAACAAGGTACAGCGGTTTGAGGGAGCAGAGGTATTGTCGGTTTGAGCGTCGCTGGCTGACTGCCGAATTCGCCGTTTTCGGCCTCTATTTGTACTACCAACCAGGCGCTATACGGAGCGCGAAATTGTACTTTCGCGACGCTATTGACACAGGGGGGGTCCCTTCTGTGTTGAGTAGTGCCGCGAAAGTTTATCCGACAACACCTATCTCCCTCACACAACGTTATCTCGTTCTCTCAATTTATTTGTTTTTCTAAGAACAGCCATGGCGGGCACATCCCGCCACTTGAACAATATGTTTTACAGGTTGCACAATTGGACCAGTAATGCAAATCAACTATTTGTTTATTGCTGGCCGCGGTCCCGTACAATTACCGATACAATTCATTAATTCTACACAATACATTTTAGTAAAAATAAAAACAATATTATTAATCTCAAAAGGGGGCTACAAGACGTCCGACACACATCTTAGATACGTAATTAGATTAGTAAAACTTATCTTTGCAGACAATCATAACCATTAATTGAAGAAATAAAAACGTAAATTGCTTAGCTAGGCTAGCCGGTTAGTGCTTCTCTAAAATTACGTAAAGAATAAGTAAAAAAAAAAAAAAACACGCATCGGTGCACAAATGCATCCACACCTAACTGCTAACAGCTAAAACTCTAAATAATAACTAAATTTATTAAAAAAAAACGCTTCTTAAGGTCATTTTATAAATATTCAACAGTCCTTAAAATTATAAATATTTCAAATAAATACCAACTCTTCTTGTGCTACAAATCTTCTAAAAAATGTAACATCAATAGAAAAGGAGGATAAAATAGTAACTAGAAAAAATATGATATCTGTGCCTAAATTTTCAAATAAAACTGTGCTCATCTGAAGTGACCTGCCGGGTAAATATGTTTTTCTGTATCTGTTTGTACATAATTAAGTAGAGAATAGGAAGTAATATTTGTACAGCGCTCTTGAGGTGATTTTCAATAAAAATGGCGTAATGCAAATCATGGGATTATTATTATTAGTTAAATAATTGAAAAAGAATTACCAGAGATTCAAGAGGACAGTACTACCGGCACCTTAAACGAGAAAATGATTATACAATGCTATTCCGCGACTCTAAGTTCGGGTCATCTCTCCACACATTTATTTACAAAACTCCTCAGACACTTGAAATTCACCTTATTGCAGACCAGATCAGCATTTCAGGCGGGTCTGGTAATTCCGATCGAACCGTCAAGCAGTTCCTCTCTCGCATCCATCTAAATCTCACAGTGCCACAGAATGTGCTCTGTGGTCTGGTTTGTACTTCCACAAGGACAGTTTGGGTGAAGGAATAGAGATAGACTATGAAGTCTACCCCTAAATTCACCGTGTCCCGATAGTACTTGGGTGGTATGGTGGTTCAAGTGTAAAAATGCCCCTTCCATTCTGCTTCCAACTGAAGGGAAGAAATAATTAGTCCATCTTCCCGTCGTCGCCCTATCCTAACGTGACTGCCGATCATCCAGAGTTCTATCACGCATCTCTTTAAGAAGCTTTGGCAGAGAGACCTCACCACCCACGGTCACGTGGATATCCAGATGGACAGCCTCTCTCTTGTTAAAGTCTTAGCCAATACTTAAAGCCATAATATATAAAAATCAATCGGCAGATTCCGGCAAATTCCGGCCAGAATCGATAATGCGTCTGATGCTACAGTCTTGTAAGATCCCGAGAGCACCACTAAAGGAGTTCAGAGCCGAGAGTATGCGGACACTGTCGAGGTGGTGCTCCCACACCAAAGCAGCGTATGAGATTTGGGTCACATACACTGCCCGGTAGATTAGCTAGAGTGCAGGCGAGCGGAGACCCCACTCGGCCGTTGACAGTCAACTTGTGAAAGAGGGCTTGGGCTCGACTGGACGCATTTTTGAAGTGGGTCGTGAAGGAAGACGACCTCTCTAAAATGACTCCTAAGTGTCTGGTGTTTTCCGCAAAAAAATATTGTGGAGTTTCCCATTTTAATAGTGGGTATCCTTATGAAGGGAGGAAACCCCTCATAAGGAGACCCACTGTCTTATGGGGAGCGATGGTTAATTTATTTCTCTTACCTAACTCAAAAACCATCTCTTTGCCGCTCAGGACGCATCTACAGCTTTTTTCATATAGGGATGCTATTCCTTTTAGCAGTCTACCTTATACTACGTATTCTTTGAGCACCTCCCACAGCAGCAGGAGCGGTACTAAATCATATCCCTTATCCGTCGATAAAACCAGCAAATATTGTCTAGCAATATTTTCAACATTTCTAAATGGTCATTTGTAGTGGGGAGAGCTGGTTAGTGGTGCCTCTACCTTGTCTAAAGAAGCCCAGCGACACCTTTGTTCTAGAATTCCAGCACAGACTTCTCCTGGTTGGCTAAGAAGTGTAGTTCCTCAGTAGTTGGAGCAAACGTTTTGGTCCCCTTTTCTGAATATTGTGACTATTTCCTGTTTTTCAGGCTTTTAGGGACTTATACGTGTTTTTAATAAATAATATTGATTGTTTCAATACACACAAATCGATTTGGTTTTATCAGCCGTTAAAACTTCGTCACAACAAGGCCACGTAATTTTCCAAGCAAGAAACCTCAATGGTAAATATTTGACTTTGTCGTAATCAGGTTGGCCGCTTTCCACAAAAAAAAACACTAAGTAATTTATTTTATAAAAGAAATTTCGTTTACCGCGGAATGAAAGAAAAAATGAATATTCACCGAAAGTTGAAAAATATTTGAAGAAATGTTAAGCACTAACGTTTCATTTTTGAAGCGATAAATCTACATTGCGGGAAAGTTTATTAGAATAAAAGGGGTTAAAAACACCCGGTCGTAATAAAACTTGACTTCATAATAATTTTGCCAGCAAGGGGTTGATACAGGAGTACTCAACTGGGATAAGGAATCCAACTTTTTTTCTACGATGTGAATATTATGTCAAATTTTATAATTAGTTATTCAGATAGAGGTGTACATATAGTTTAGGTGTTTGAGTATATATATATGTATGTGTGTGTATACCTTGTGCATATGTATATATGCGTAAGAGTGTGTGTATCTACATATGTGTATATATGCGTACATATATGTATTACATATATGTGTATATATGCGTATGTGTTTGCTTGTGTATGTATGTGTGCACCTATGTGCACATGTATGCATGCTTGCACATACATAAAAAAAAATTGTGTATATTTTATGATCTAATCCTTACGTGTGTCTTTTTCTCTTTTCTGTCTTCTACTTTCTTTTATAGTTTTTCAAAATATCATCATGTTAATATAATAAATCAATATGTTTACACTAGACTTCATACAAAGTAACTATCCCCAATTGATCACCATGAAACAGGCAGCCGACTAGTATGGTGATCTAATGTATCTACTCCATGTAAATGTCTCCATTAAATTCTATGTGTTTTATAAATAAAAATAAATAAGTGTATAACTTAATTGATAAACTAAAGTTCTTAAAAAAAGTTCTTAAGTGTATAACTGTTCAAGAAATAATATTTTTTCTTGATAAATTGTTTTTTATGTATTTATTTAAATCTAAGGTCTGTCGCATTGTATTGTCTTTGGTGGCAAGGTATCCCACATATCAGCAACTATCGTCACTTAAAATTTTCATGTAATCTCCATTGTCACTATCAGCGGCCATTGAGTGTACTTTAGTTCATCCCTTGAAACAGTCGTTCCTCTTTATTTCGCTTCTGTTTTCTCGTGACACACATTACTTATAATTTCCATCATTTATAATTCTTAATACAGTTTTTATTTCAGATTCTTTTATAAAAAAATCTCTTCTGAATACCGGAGGTAAGTTCGGATTATTATTACGATTACCTGCCGTTTCTTCCAATAAGCAAATGACAATTCAGTAATTTCAATCAGATTCTTATGAACACTCTAAATTTCAATGTAAAAAAGTTCGGCATTGTTGTTTATTTCACATTATGTCTTTTATATGAATGTAAAAACAATAGTGGTCCGTACGTCCAATCTTGAGAAAACCTATGATTTCGAGAAGAATGACTGATATTGCTCATAAATGAACTACATTTTTTTATTAAAGAAGGTTTCAATCAGATTAAAAGAAGAGGCTGAAATTGTAATTTCTTGATATTTCTATGGAAATTATTCCAACATGTTTTCATTTTTCGTGACATCGGATTTCCTCGATTTTTTTTACGAAATTTTTTCATTTTGTATGTGTTTTTAAGAGGAACGGCTACGCGGCCTGTTTTATACAAAACGTAATTTTTGATTTGAGGCCAAAATACTCACCTATTGCCAATGATCTATTTTTTAATCAAAATGTATAGTAAATATCTAGTACGAATTAGAAGTAATTAATGTATTTTTGTTTTACATTATGAAATACAGGCCATTAAAGTAATAGATTTTTCACGATTTTAGGAGGTAAACAATTATTTAGGAGGTTAACGGTGATGTAAAAAAAAAGTTTTACCCCGTTTACTTTGAAAATATAATGAAGTACAACAACAAAAAAAAGCATTATGTTGAACTTAATTATATTAAAAACGACCAATTTACGTTGGAACACAAATTTGCGGTACATAGTTTAAAATATCTACCCCAAAGTAGGTTTTATTTTTAAATGTTTTGTTTTTACATTTTTATTTACGTAATCATGTTTTCATAGCAAATATAATAATTTTTAAAAAGATACAATAAAACCGGAAAAAAATTATAATTTCCTCTAAAATTGTAAAAATTTTTTTTTTTTTTTCATACTTTATAATTTGAAACAAAAATAAATTAAATAAACCTATATACCTAAAATTCGAGTTTGATCCGGAAATATTTAGATTAAAGCGGTGGGAACATTATTCACGGCATCGGGATACCACGCATTTTATTTGTAGGTTGCACTTATAGCTAGCAGTCAACAATGGAGTGTTGATACCAAGCCTAATACGTGACAGGAAGACATAGAACTGGCAGATGAAGAAGGAATGCTGTGGAAATCACATCCATGAGGTGTGTGTGGTAAAACCACGTATGATCGTGTTACGAATGTGATGGTTTGAGTATGTATAGAGAATAAACGAAGAAAATAGTGTAAGAAGAATATGTGATGCGAATGTGAATGATAGATGTCAGGGACGTCGAAGGAAGAAATGACACATGAAGTGAATCAAATGCTTAATAAATTTCTGTCTTTAAAAAGAACCATATCAAACCGTTAGTTTTTTTGAGAAATTATGAAGAATTTTCATTGATTATAATTTGTTCGAATGAATTTGAATGAATGAATTTATATACATGTATATATTATAGGAAGATGCTATCAGTATCGCCCTTGTGGAATACCACCATTTTAATTTGAGACGTTGCTTGAAATAGTTTTAACCATGTTTTGTGACCAAATCTGAATAACCAGGTATTTACCCATCTTCCTCTTCCCAGCTCCATTCCCTCCTCACTATATTCAGGCTCATAGCATACCCCAATTGTGGGCTGTCATAGTCCCACTGGTCGTAGACTGTTAGTCTACTTACTGGAGCAGTTGAGAGTCTTTTACAGTAATCACAGAAGTTTGTTAAATTTTTATTATTATAGATTATCTTTAAAATCGATTTAATAGGGAAAGGTAATATATATTATGTTTTATTCTAATAAAGGTCTTACTACTGGGAAACTAGATTTCTAGTCATAATATGAACGTGTTTAAAATGTTAGCTAAAAGACTTTTTTAATTATAAATTATTTAAATACTTGCAGAACTTAATACTAATATTATTAAATGAGTTTTCACCATAATAAATCAGTTCAGGCACCATTAAAATTGAAATTGGATGGGTATTTTGGCCTCAAATTCATTAAAATTAAGTTATCTATGAAACAGGCAGCGCAACCGTTCCTCTTAATGACAATGCCAGATAAGGTAAGCAAGCTTAGCTAAAAAATAAACATTATTATTAATATTAAATTATTTTACTGCCATACTCGTTTCAGGTAATGTTCTGATTCCCGGAGAATTCTAAACAAAATATTGGAATCAAACTAAGATACCGAAAGTGTGCCCAGTTCTTCAATCTTTATTGGGCACTTTATTTAATTTTCATTTAATATTCATCTGACCGATTAATTTGATCGTATACTTTTGTTTACGCAAAATGCACAATTTTTACTGACGTGCTTTCGGTACTTTGAATTACCCGATCGAAATGGTTGAATCATTTCAATCGGTTAATTAAATTCATAACGAATATTTGGGATTCTTTAAATGTAATTTTTTCTAGCATACATAACTTCCAAGTTCTTGAGATATTATCCATTAAGAATTCTTAGGTGTTTGCTTAAAGTTGAGCGATACGGAAAACCAGATAAAAAAATATTTCTTTCAAACTTTAATTTAACTACCCTGTAGCAATCCGGAAGGCTTAAAGCGGGGTTAGCGATCGCTGACTCAACTCAGGGTTGCCTCAAAACTTTACGGTGGAGAAATTATTTAAACAAGCGCAAGATGAGTCTTTCTAATTGTCTTTTGTGGTTCGGGACAGGGCCCCCTAATCTTTTTACATCTACCGTATGCTCACAACATATAATATAACGTTAGGTAATTATTTTCTGGTGGGTGACGTAATGAAAATAGTCCCTTTGTGGTATAAGTTCCGCGTAATTTTCAGTCCGGGTTTGCGGACAATTTTTGACATTTTCCGAAACCGCGTGGTCACCGGGCGGAAAATGAACGTTGAATTAATTTACGCGAAACCGTTTGGGAATTTATGATAATTTATCGTCTATGAAAATAAGGAAGCAAAAATTAAGTGTCACACGTTTTCGCCAGAAAGTGGCTTTTATTCTTCGAAACCGGAAAATTCCTGGAAGGGCGGAAAAAGTGAATGACGTTATATAGAAAACGCGTTAGAAACGGTGAAAATATGAACATAATATGTTCCTAGTATTGGGCGAATTATATTATGTATCACTTGTCTCTCTTTGCGTCTCTTGTTTCGATTGTAGTATGTATCTTTGAATGTTTTGTAATATTATCTTTTATTTATCCTTTGTCAGATTATTTCTAATTTTAATTCATTTGTGTATATTAACGACTTTTTATAATCAGATTTTTCTCACGTAAGTGTGAACATCTGTAAAAATCCAGTTTAAATAAATTAACAGTACCAAGTTTTACGTTTAGTTTCTTTTTAGCCATTGTCAGAAGCAAAAGTTTACATTTATATCATATACAAACTTCAAAGAAAAATAACTCATACTTTAAATGCATTTCTTGATTAAATAATTAAATAGAAAACAGGTTTTGTTCGGAAAAAAACACTTAAGACGTATATTTTTACGTCTTTTCACAGGAGTTATATAATTAATAATAATAATAATAATATACAATTTATTTTTTAGAACTTATTGAAGTTTGTAAACCTCATTGTGATATTTAATCATTGAAGAAGATAATATTAACACATCCCAGATGAACCAAGAAACCGAAAAAACAACAGAAAATAAAAAAAAATTCAGTCGCATCTGGGACTCGAACCCAGGACCTCTACCTATCCGGGGTAACCGCTTAACCAACTTAGCTAATGAGACCAGTTCAATTTACGCCATCTATACCGATATCATACTTCAAGGTCAAGACTTGTTAATATTATCCTATTAGGTAGAACTTTGCGATCATCACAAGGATAGCAGCCAATAATATGGGATTTACAAATGCAGGATAATAAAGTATGATATCGGTGTAGATGGCGTAAATTGAACTGGTCTCATTAGATAAGTTGGTTAAGTGGTTAACCCGGACAGGCAGAGGCCCTGGGTTCGAGTCCCAGATGCGACTGAAATCTTTTGTTTTCTGTTGTTTTTTCGGTTTCGTGGTTCATTTGGGATGTGTTAATATTATCATCTTCAATGATTAAATAATAATAATATCTTTATTGTAATTAAATTTAAATGTAACTAAAAGACATGTATAATATACCAATGTAAGTGTACAATGGTTTATAAAGTAAAATAAAAAATAATATAATAACATTTATAGTTAAAACATCACATAACCCGCCTCACTAGGCTGCCCTGTGTTGAGGCAGTAATTTTGCAAATTATTTTAAAATTTTAAAATACCTATGATTAATATTATAGTGGAGTGGTCTATTTCCCTTACATATTTTTAACATACGAATGTAATTTATTATGTCCAGTTGAAACATTTATGATTACATATTATTTTACTAATTTCCATAATTGTCAGTTTCCCAGTTATGCGTTTGGGGTTCAGAAGGGTTCTGACAGAACAGGTGGACAGTTTAGATGAAGTTAGTGGTTAGTAAACAAAAGTCATGTTTCATTTCATTTAATTCTAACAAGCTATGTAAATTATGTCGTAATTATAAATGACCAGTACGACTTTAACGAACGATATTGTATATTGATAAAAGCATTGATAAAAATGGAGTTCCTCTTAATGGAGTTAACTAACGTTAGGCATATAGTTCAGGTACGTACCCCTTCTTTAGAATTAGTTATATAGAAAACATGGAAAATTTAAACAAAATTAATATTTCCGAGAAACTGCTTTAACTACTCTATTCTATCTTCCTTCCTTCGACTCTGAACAATACAACTCTAAATTAAATTACAAAAGTCATAAGATATAATTACTCTAACTTCCGCTGGAAGTTTTGTCAATTCCACATGTTTTGGTTTTAATTATAAACCTTCGGAGCAGTGCTGCTTTGTGAAAATGTTCAGATTGAGAATAAGTCATTTATTATTATAATACTTCCCTAAACTTCAAACTTGAAGGAAACACCGAAATCGACAGAAGTTAAAGGAAGTCAACGTAAGGGCTGACTTGTGACTCGTGTTTGCCGCTTTTGTTAGAAATAATGTCTATGGAAATAATATACCCCCATAAAGTGGTAAGATTCTTATAATATCGACGGTGTGAGGATAAAAGCGGAAACCCTCATGTTTTGTGAATACCTTTTTTTACGTAAATATTATCTTTTCCACTGATAAAACATTCCGGAGAAAGGAATCAGGCCACAAACATCAAATCATGTCATGAAAAAACGTATTTTTAATTATCGTAAAAAACTCACTCTTGAAACATATTTTGCGTCTTCTGTGAATTTTCGACTGTCTTTTTTTTAAATACATTCGATATGTAGGCACCCATAGGTTACAATCGCTTTATTTTATAATGAATATTTTACTTCTTTTAATACCACCATCAAGGATTTTTTGAAATATAAATTTATACGAAATATTTTGAAAATCGTTATTCGTATTAACCTTTTGGTAAATATGAAAAAAAAATATTTGGCGACGTGTTTGTCAACATTTTGGTATAACTTTTTTACAATTTTTAGTCTAGAGAATTCAAGCAAATACTGTAGTTGCTGCACGATGTCAAAGCTTGTCATTAGAGAGTTATTTTAATCAACGATATACCTCATGCTTTGAGGTCTTGTAAAAAAATACACTTAAAAATATTATAACAATGATCTGTTGATAAAAATTAAATTAAATATTTTGATAATGGTGGAATTCACAAGTCTTATTCAGAAATTCCACCGAAGAAGTAATGGGCACTTTACATACATACTCTTTAAAATTGTAACTTATGACAATATTTTCGAAAAAAATTCCCAGTTTTGTGTGAAATGATTCCTATAAACATAATTAGAAGGAAACTATGTGACTTAAATTAAAACGTTTTTCCAATTTCTTATTAAACGCGAATTTATTATACATGTTTAAAGGGTATTCAAATCTACCAGAACCGCGCAGTGCAGAAAAGAACAGTGCAGACACGACAACATTAGTTGCTTATATGGTCGACGGGCACATTTACATTACAGCGAACGTAAGCGTAACGTTTCCGCACTAGCACGTGTCAGCACGGGGGATTGTCGGTTAGAATATATTGACGGTGCTGGTGGCTGTTAGTAACGTATTTTTTATAGCCTCCATGGTCGAGGGGTAAGGCTCTCGACTACGAATCCGAGGGTCGCGGGTTCAAATCCCGGCGTGCACAAATAAATTTTATTTAATTAAATTATGTTGTTTCACAATTAACTCATTTAAAAATAATATATAGTATATTTGCACACGTTCCACAGTGGAAGATCCTCTCAGTATCGCCCTGGTGAAAGACCTCCATTCAGAATTGAAACGTTGCTTGAAATCGCTTTTAGCCGTGTTTGGTGACCAGATCTGAATTGCCAGGTATTTCCCCACCTTCCTCTCCCCCTTCTCCTTCCCCTCCCAAATACCTTCAGCGCCACAACATTCCCTAATTGGGGATGCCATAGTCTCATTGGCTCCAGATGGTTGGGAGCAGTTGGGATTCTTGTGCGGTATTCATATAAAAAAATGCACCTGCGCAGTTAGTATGAATACATACCATTAGCGCAGTCATCTTGGCATCGCAGTCAGTTGGCGTCAATTGACGGTGATGTTGCTAAAACCAAGAAGATGGACAACGAAAAATTGATTGAATTGGTCAGGATGAAAAGGTGATAAAATAATAATAAGTATGTTAACAGGATCACAAAATCATCAAACATGTTGTGGGAGACGCCAACGCTTAGTTGATAGTTCAGTTAGTATCTGTACTCGTGTCTGTGCCGTTTTTGTGCTGTGCTGCACGGTATAATGTAAATACTCGCGTCTGTGCTGTGTCTGTACTCTACTGTTCCGCGCGGTGCTGGCAGATGTGAATAGACATTTATTTAATTTTTTTATAA
>JAHDVE020004867.1:0-22489 GCA_022606495.2 Halesus radiatus
GAAATAAAAAAAAGCATGAATAAATCATCAGTAAACAGGGTGTATTCAAATTTTAGCTTTTGGGCGAATGTGGTGAGAGAATATCTGTATACATTATTATACTGGTATTTGTAATTACGTGAAACTTTCTTTGGAGAATACTTATTATTTATGTTATGTGTTTCGGATTGGATCTATCATTTTTTTTATATAAATACCGCACAAGAGTCCCAAACTGTTCCCAACCGTCTGGAGCCAGCCAGTGAGACTATGGCATTCCCAATTGGGGAATGGTTGTGAGGCTGAAGGTATTGAGGAGAGGAAGGAGAAGGGGGAGAGAAGGTGGGGAAAAGAGGAAATACCTGGCTATTCAGATCTGGTCGCCAAACACGGCTAAAAGCCATTTCAAACAACGTTTCAATTCTGAATGGTGGTCTTTCACCAGGGCGATACTGAGAGTATCTTCCACTCTGGAACGTGCGCAAATATACTATATATTATTTTTAAATCAATTAATTGTGAAACAACACAAATTAATTAAATTAAAAATTACTTGCGCACGCCGGGATTTGAACCCGCGACCTCCGGATTGATAGTCGAGAGCCTTACCCCTCGACCATGGAAGCTTATTTTCTATGTGAAATTATGAAAGATAGATGATAGTATTTGATATGTCCACTAATACATATAGGTACCCACTTATATCGACTGGTAATTCCAAGAATGTTGATCTACGACCCACTAACAAAATATAAAAAAAAGTTTGCGCTATTTTCGTAATAATTAATAATATTTATTAATTTGACCTTAGGCCCAGCAAAATTGTCGCCTTCGGCACTTGATTTTTCCATGCGAAGAAATTGAAAACAAAGTGGATTATAATAAATTATTTTCAACAACCATTCGTATTTACGAGTGCAAATATGTAACGGTTTAAATTTTTTGTCTGTCTTCAATATTTTGAATCGGTCATCCAAAATTACAAGTCTTTTTTACTTGTTCTCCAATAATATTTCAGTTTTAAAATTCGATCGAATTTATTGGTTCGACCATGAAGATTTTCGACATGTTTTTATGGTTTCAATCCAGATACTGTCACGGATATACCTATCCGACTTTTTATTACAATGAGTTTTATAAGCTTCAATAAGTTATTCCAATAATGATAGAATATCAATCCTAGAAGAAAAAATCAATAGATATCCCATATAAATAAAACTCGGATAGTTATATCCGAGACACTATCTGAATAGCAAATAAATTCGGGTAGAATCTTGCAGTCAATGTTTAAAGGTAGCACACAAAACTATATAAATAAAAAAAATGAATTATGTAATTGAAGATGATATTAACGGTTTTAAATTGAAGTATGATATCGATAAAAATGACCGAGAGCAAATATTGAGTAGTACAAAAATATGAAAAATACAATAGTTCATCAAAATTTGGGATTTATGGTAGGATTATTGGGCAATTATTTCCGCCCCCGCAAAGATAACGACATCTATCGCCGTAATTTCCTACCGAACAATACGCGAGAGAATCGTTCCAAATTTAAAACGAAAGTTTTCAAAGCTCCCCCGAGTAAAGTATGTTTTACACGATACTTTTTTATTCCATATTCCATATGTGATGTTTTTTTCTATGGAATTGTCTATATTTTTCAGATTCGAAAAGGGCAGTTGTAACTGGGGCGAAACCGAGTAGTAAAGACAGGTGGTAAGTAATGATTAATTACCTCGAATACGGATCCAAAACATCAATTAATAAGGCTTGGATGGAAACAGATGCAACATTCGACGGCCTCCATGGTCGAGGGGTAAGGCTCTCGACTACGAATCCGAAGGTCGCGGGTTCAAATCAAGGCGTGCGCAAGTAAATATTATTTAATTAATTTGTGCTGTTTCATAATTAATTAATTTAAAAATAATATATACTATATTTGCGCACGTTCCAGAGTGGAAGAAACTCTCAGTATCGCCCTGGTGAAAGACGAGCATTCAGAATCGAAACGTTGCTTTAAATGGCTTTTAGCCGTGTTTGGTGACCAGATCTGAATAGCCAGGTATTTCCCCACCTTCCTCTTCCCCTTCTCATTTCCCTCCCCAATGCCTTCAGCCTCACAACATTCCCCAATTGGGGATGCTATAGTCTCACTGGCTCCAGACGGTTGGGAGCAGTAGGGACTCTTGTGCGGGATTCATGTAAAAAAAAAAAATAATAATGATTATATGAGATATTTTTCACAAAAAGGGAGCTTTACAAATCATCCAATTATTATTATTATTATAGTTCGTTTAAAAATTGCCTGTACTCATTAAATCACATTATTGTCTCCTGTAAAGTTTTAATTTTATGGCTCAAAGGGTGTTTACCTTATGGAATTGTCTTAACGCATAATTTCGACGGGTGGAGGAAAAGGTCACTTGACACTCATCTTGGCTCCAGCGTAGTTCACTGCCGTCCACGTTAATTTCGCTTGATTTTGACTACACATTATCAAATATTTATAAAAGGGTTAAACTAAATACTAACAAGATATTCGATTTTCGTAAACAAGCGGAACCTTTTTACTGATTTTCCGTTTTACTTAAATTGCCAGAGCCCACCTTTCAAAGGGGTTTTCGGCATCAAAACAGAGATTTCCTGCTTTGTATTCGAGATCACCAAGTTCTGATTACGATTTATATATGGGAATCGTTCGTATTTTATGAAGTTAAAGATGGTTAAAAAAAGGGTTTTAACTTCTTCTCTTCCACAGGCAGGATATGAAACTAAAACCAAAACTGCAGAACCATCAAGGAAGATTTTTGAATCCGAAAAATATTTCTACCAACTATCCCTTATTTTAGAATTTACATATCGTGATAATACAACGAACAGTGGCCAAGTCCCTGTTCGTTCGAAAACTAACACTGAAGTCCTCCGCATAAACACAAAATCACAGCTTTGCAGGTCAGAATATTTTTTTATGCACATGAAACAAATACACTAACTAACTTGCGAAATTATGAGCCTGTATCCATGAACAAATCCTCACTCTTTAATTGGCCACTTTTCGTTTTATGCTCCCAATGTATCAGAGTGATACGGTTACTTTGCAGTAGATTACATGTGTATCTGCATTAATACATTTTTTGCATCACAATTTTAAAAGTTCTTACAGGGTGAAAACGTGAATCTCCATTGTATATTTCTAAATAAAGATCGTATCAATTCTTTCATCACCGACCTGATAGGCTCTGCGTTGAGTGGCGGCAATTTCCATCGGGCATATTTGACGTTTATGATATGATTGCATGGTAATTTCGAATTCAAGTTCACCCTCCTCTGACGTCATCTGAAATGTACGACGCCCCGGGGATTCGAACCCGTAATCGCTTCTGTTGTGAGTGGTGGCTGATGGTTGAAATTGGGAATAAAAACCAAATACAGACTTCAAAATTGGCTTTGGTAGGCAGGTACGTCTTGAAAAATCACTGGCCTCACACATTTTTTCCAATTATTTAATTTATGCCATTAAGTTTCTTTCGAGATTGGAATATAATAATGTGGTATGAACAACGAGTATATCAAGGCCTTTTGTGCAATTCACTGTTTTGCAATTACAATATTATATTTATTTATTTGTAAGAAACAAACAGCTATTAATACAAACTTATATAGAGAACAAGTTTAAAAAAAGGAAGCCAACAAAGTTTCTTGTGCTAACAGTGGTTAATACAAACTTATATAGAGAGCAAGTTTAACAAAAAGTAACCCAACAAAGTTTCTTGTGCTAACAGTGGTTAAGTACAGATGTTTTATTAAAAAAAAAAAACAAAATAAGAAGGAAGGGGGGAGAGGAAAAGGAAGATAGGATCGCGACAGGAGATGCTCCCGATGCATTTTATACTCGTGCATCAATTTGTGGTCGTACATAAAAACACCATAGGTCACGATTGAAATGACGTTTCGTCTTGACAAAAAGTTACTTAGTTTAAAAACCAGACAGAAAAAACAGTGCAATAGACAATTTTTACCCATACGTATGCAATATAACAATACAATATAAAGGGGTAGGTAAAAAGGGGGTTATACACGTATACAATTCGCTAGATATTACGCCTTAAATGTTCGTTAGTACAAAATAATAACACATTTTCTCATCGTAACTTTAAACCTAAAAAAACGTACATAACGTACGAAAATCGATAGATATTACACCTTTAATATTCCTTGCTCTAAAATAATTACGTATTTTCTGAACCTAAGTTAAAACCTTAACATTGGTGCACTTGAGGTGAACCTTCACAAAACTGCGCTATAGAAATTTACTCTTATTATTATTATTAAAAACAGCACTAAAAACGACACGGAAGACGCACCTAATTAGATGGCTTCAAAGTAAATAACTCTAGCCCGCCTCGGCAGAGGACCCCCTAGTGAGGAGGACCAAGAAAAAACACTAAATGATCAAACAATTTACAAAATATAAGTATACCATTTTATATAAGTAAAAAATATTAAAATAAAATAAATATATATATAATGTGTAAATATAAGTATAAAATATTAGTATACCATTTTGCATTTTAAACTGTCATTCTGCAAACATTTTTAATACTCACACCATATTTTGTATTTTCACATTAATTATATAGTAACTAATAAAAATAAAAATAAATTCTTTCACATATTTTTTTATTGTAATTACCACATTAACAATAGTAACCAACAGGTTGGTAAAATGGAGGGCGATGTGATTATTTAAATGACAACACCAAGATGGTTCAAACTAGTAGAAAGAAAAATGAAAAACTTTTAAAAAAGCACTATGGTTCAAGTGAATATTTTTCACATCGATATCAAACGGTGTCATCAACAGAAATTAGTGGTAATTCCTGAAATAAAATCATTCTACATCATATTATATGGAAATAATTTTTTCGAACCGGTTGTTACAAGATAAAATAAAATATATTAAATTATTCGGAAAAATACGCGCTTTCGCATAAAAAATATTATTCAATTTTTAATTATTAATTATTTTTATTGAGATTTAAGAACATCATTGTAATATTTAATCATTAAAGAAAATAATATTAACATAACCTAAATGAAATATGAAAACAATGAAATGAAATTATATGAAATCGAAAAATGACATAATTTTTTTCAGATTTCAATATTATTCAATATTATTCTCCATTTTTGTTTTTCCCGGTTTAATGATTCATTTAGATTATGTTAATATTATTTTCTTCAATATTAAAAAATAAGTTCAGTCACCCTGTTAAATTCGAAATTCTTACCATAAAATCGGTTTTGCCATAGAAATGAACGTTTTCAGTTCCATTTTATATTTTTTTCAGATTTAAATCAAATATATACGAATTACTTATTACTGCATTGATCATTTTTATTTTACGGTGTGACAACATTTTTGTGTTAAATACAGTCAGCCTTCAAATGTTTTTTTAATTGTTCCTATTGCGATTAAAGTATAACAGGTATAATAAATTGAAGAAACTGCCAGTCCACCAGGGCGTGATTCTATTGATTATTTCAATTAATTATCTAAAACCTTAAATAAATACACGCAGCAGCGTAATATTCAGAAAGCGAAATATTATATTTACGAGCGAGTACTGTTCAAAATAGTGTTGAATTGCTCAAGATTGCATCATGCAGTACTACGATCTATTCTCAACCTCGTGTAAAAAGTTACATCAACACATTTATTAGCATCGTAGATGCAACTATTCCAATGTTTTCTTTTACAAATTTTTAATCTAAATAAAATTTAATAATATTATTATTAAGTTCTAAGTATTTTAGTTTTTTTATTATTGTGAAAGCTGTTTCGGAGTTCAAGGCCATTTTAAAACTGTGGTTAGGCCACGTTGAGATGACTTGTTTATATGATTCTATTTATCCCCACCCAAATTGATTTTGTATGTTGTCTAAAATGATTTATTAGCGGTGAAATCGATTTACTGAGAAAATACTTGTTATAATAGATTCTCTATTCTCTATTCTGAGGTACTCTGAAATCTGTTTTCCTCGCATTAAATAAGAATGATTTCTTAATTGTTTTATAATGATTTAACTGTTATTGATTTATTTAATTATGTTATATGGTTTAGGTCTTGTGAACATACTGAGAAGTGGGAAATAAATAATGTTCCTTATTTTATTAATTAATGTTCTATTAGAATCATACGTTCGATATTAATTTCCAATTGTTCAAGAAAATTTAATCTAATTATCTCTATGTGCAAGGGTTTAAGCTCGTTGTTGTCAAGTGGGGCGGGATTATTCACCAAGAGATATTCTGCGAACGCGGGATCAAAGAGAAAGAAAATACGCAAACTTGGAACGCATCCGAGAGAAAAACTATAACCACTCCGTTATAAGCTTTAATACATTGTTTATTAGAAATATCAGTGATTCGCCTATTAAATCAGACCCGGGGCAAGTTCCTCAGAGCAGGATCCATTGTAATACCCATAAAATAGACTACCCATAACTACATTATTAAAATTGAAAAAAAAAAATAACTATTTTGAATTCGCATTAATTGATAATAAATTAACATAATATTATCAATAATACATTATTTGTTATATCTAATTTTAATGGATGATTTCTGCTTTAAAAAAATGCAGGACTCAATAAATACGTGTGATAATAATCGCGACTAGGCACAGTTGTGCCCCGTATTTGTTTCTACCTACACGCCAAACACATAACTTTCAATACTTAGCCGTTTTGATGGTCTGTGCAGTTTAGTCGTAGCTTGGCGACAGTCTAAACCCTTCTATGTCAAATATTCCTTTGTTTATATTATTTAACGGTAAAACACTAAATTTAAAGATTAAAATAATTCCTTCTAATGCGAGATCTATTGCTATTGAAAATATTGTGCATACCATCTCGTAAATTTAATTTATTTGCTGTATAGTTGTTAAAATTATTGTTTTTATCGTTCCCGTAATGATTTTATACAGAGTATTTTTATTTCTATTTTTCAATCTATTATTTGTAAATTTTTCTATCTGCGTTTATTTATCTAAAATTATTACATAAATACATATTGCTGAAATTTAATCCACTATTGTATTGTTTAAAAAAAAACTGTTAAACTTAATTAACGTACTTTCTATAACACGGCCCAAGCTAGCGTACCAAGTAGAGAATATGTTTACCGATATTCTATCATAAATAACATTATTTGTGTAAGTAACCAATGATCTGTACCCAATGAAAGATAGAAAAAAAATCTTTTTTTTTCTTATTTGGGCGATGTTCAGATATCGCTCTTGGAACTGGTGTCATGGTCACTCTTGTCCCGGCTCTGTATGACCAGTACGTTTAACTTCCACAACGCTGTTCAGAATAAGACCCCAAGAGTCAACATCAGCGAAAGTATTATTTCTAGTCCTTAGAATGCTGGCATCCTTCCAGCAATCCTTCCCGCACGTGGTCGGTCGGGATCCTGATATAGAACTGGAACTAATTGCCTTTGTTCCCGCACCCGAATGACACGCGCGTAATTTACGATGCGGGGAAAATGGCGAAGATTGCCATCGAGAAGTGAACTTTCAAATAGAATAATATGTTCGGCGCAATTAAAAATAAGATTTGCGCGTAGATTAGCGGGAATATTAAAGTGCGTCGGGCGTGGCATCCTCGCTAGTAATTAATGTCTTCATTACTGGCGACTCAGAACAAAGAATATTTTACCAATTCCTGCTTTGAGTATTAAGCTTTTGGTAAAATCAGATTTTTGCTTTAGGAGTTCTCTTATCAAAATTATGCCAATAAGAGTAATATTAATAATAATAATTTGATGATTTTCATCGCGCCGTTTTTGTAAAAAATCACCTCAAGGGCACCATAAATAGGTAATAAGGGAGATACGAAATTTGCTTATCATGGGACGTAATACTTACCCAACCGCCTTCTTTTATATTACTCTTTTAATATACCACCCTTTTGATATATGAAATAGAATGTATGGAAGTGAAAAAAGTTATGTCGGACTATTTTATGTTTGACAAAAAGCAGACTCTATTGTAAAAGAGTTAAATAGTAATACATCAAACTTTTCAGTATGAAAAAAAAATCTTGATGTTAGTACACCCGACTGGAAAAGTCTTCTCTCCTTCTGTACAAAAAGTGGAAAGAAAAAGAAAAACTATTATAAACTTTTTTATTATTAAATATAAAAATTGTTTTATCTCTTCTCTATATATAAAAATGAATGTTGTTTGTCTGTCTGTCCTGGATTTTCTCGAAAATTACTCGACCGGTTTCGCTGAAAATAGCACAGTTTGTTTTTATCAGTGCCGGGAAGGTTTAGAGTTAGAGTTTTGTTTGAATGAAATGCAATATGTAAAACTGTTAATTTTTGTAAATTAGTATGAAAAACATTGAACCCGCCATGTTGTATTGAGGTTAGCCCATAGATATACCGCTCTGGTTAGCCACAGATTACATATTGAAAAGATGAAGGCTTGTTTGAGGAGAATATTTTCACAGTTTTTTTTATTTTCAAACTCGAGAACTTTATTATTCAGGTATATTTTGAAGAAAATAAATAGTTGGAATGAAATAAAATTGTATGTTTCTTCGTTTAGAGATAGTTACTTTCGCTGTCAAAACAATTATGGCAACCAAACGACAAGCAAGAATTCACAACTTCATAACTTTATTCCAAAAAAATAAATAATCCCGAGCGAGGCCGGGTACACATCGCTGGTCTGTAATATAATGTATTATAGGAAACTACAATGATATCAAGATGGCTCCAAAAAAAAAACCCATTTTAGGAATCATTTCAAAACCTTTGAAAGATTTATAAAAATTTACGATTTTTCACAAATGTTTCAAGAAAGCAAATGATGTATTCATTGCAATTGCGTTAAATTCTTAACTCCTTTAATTTATAAAAAAAAAAAATCGTGCCACACAAGAGTTCCAACTGCTCCCAACCGCCTGCAGCAAGTGAAACTATGGCATTCCCAATTGGGGTATGTTGTGAGGCTGAAGGTAGGAGATGGGGAAGAGGAAAGTGGGGGGAGTACCTACCTATTCAGATCTGGTCACCAAACCTGTCAAAAACCATCAAGCAACGAATGAATGGTGGTCTTTCACCAGGGTGATACTGAGAGTATCTACCACCCTAGAACGTGCCGCAAATACAATATGTTATTTTAAATGTTTTAAAAGTTCTTCAATTATTTTAGTTTTTAGTTTTTGTGACAGCTGATTTAGCGTTCAAAGCCACAGTTTGAAATTGGCTTTTAACGCCGAAACAGTTGTCTGGTGTCACAATAATAATAGAAAGAAACAAAAAAATACATAAGTATATAAATATATAGAAACTAAATTTGATTTATTTTAAATTACAAATAAACCATAAAATCTACCAATGCATTGAAAACTTAAAATGGTTGGTTATTCGCACACGCAATTGTATTGGTGGAATTGTAAGATTGAAAAAGACAGCTTTATTTATCTGAAAATGTTTTTTTTTTTTTTCAAAACGTCAATTTTTTGTATGGAAATGTAAGTGGTAGATGGGGCATTGCCCCGTGTTTTTCAATCTTACCACTCTAGCTTACTCAAAAGTCTCTAGCCGCCACTGGTAATGTCCATCAATATTTGACCCTTCCCAACCTTTACAGAAAACTGTCCAAATTAAAAGGGTATTATTTCTAATACAATGCTCAATACCCACCCTAGCGGTAAATGCGGGAAACACCAACTGCGAGAGACCTCCTTAACCACAAAATAAATTGGAAAAAATGCATCGCACTTAACATTTAATATAAGAAAACGCAAACATGCGATCGGATCGTCAGCGGTTGAGGGACTAAATTGACAAATGATTATTTTTTAAGGAATAAATTGAGAAGGGTAGTTTGATCGGTTAAACCCTATAAATGTGATTAATGATTTTTCAATATCTGTTTATTATAAAAGCTATAACCTTTATGTATTGTAAGTTTAACAATCGGCTTTTATATTAAACTGTTCATATGTTTGATAGTGTATACATTCTGTTTTATTTTTATATGATAACTTCTTTTTATCAATATCTTCTGCTGCGTTACCTAAGTTTTATAATGGTTGGGCGACACAGCCATCACAAATGATAAAAAAAGTTTCCAAAAAAACAGCAGGTTTAAAATAACATTTAAATTTAATTTTTAGATCTATTGGAATTTCTTGTGATATCACACTGCCAGAGCCCGCAGAATTATAGCATCTCCGTTTGGATAATTTTGTGAGACTGTGGGATATGAAATAGAGCAGAGGAAGGTAATGGGGAAGAGAAACGTTCGGAAGTACGCAGTAATTCACATCTGGTTACTAAATATAACTTAAGCCATTTAAAGCTACGTTAAATTTTTTTGAGGGTGATTCTGTGAATACTATCAATTCTGGAATAAAGTGCAAATATAATACATACAATAATTATTTCATTTAAGTTCTTAATACCAAAAAAACCCACGCCGGGTTTCGAACTCGCGATCTCTGGTTCCAGAGCCGCACAGAGCTTGTCATGTTTTGAAGGATTTGCAAAATATCAAAACCTTCAACTTATTAACTGTCCTGAAACATTAAAAAATCTATATCACATTTGTAGTCGATTTCGTGGTACGAGTACAAGTAAATCGAGTCTGAAGTTAGTTTTTTTAACATAATTTTTTTTAAGTCGGCCGCTACAGGGTTACTATCAGCTATTTATTGTCTTTTTTAAATGCGTCGAAGTGTAGATCCGGATCCAATTTTTTTAAACCCTTTAGATGTCAAAAAAAAATAAAAAATTCTTAGATATTTTTTTGTTGTTTTTGGGTTCTCTATGTGATTTAGATTCCCCAGATTCCCGCTTGTACCACGACATTCTAAAATAATAATATTTGAATAATTTGTATATTTCTGTTTTTGTGAAAAATTACCTCAAAATAAACGATCTAGTATTTGAATATCTTAGGTTTGGCAAAAAAATACTAAATTATTTACTTTCTGCTAGGTACTTGTCTACTTGCTTTCTCTGTACTTGTCTTTACTGGATTAGCGGTATTCTTGTGTTTATCTTCAGATTGCACCACCTTTGCACTCTTATAGTTAGTTACTAATAGATTTTTTTATAATGTTTACTGATGATTTTTTAAAATTATTTTCATGTAAATGGTATAATTAACCGTTATTAAATAATAAGTAAATAGCTATCCTTGCTAACCACGGAAATAATACAATATCAATTGATTCCAAATTTGCATATTTAATCACTACAATCGTCAATAGTTGTAAAAAAAGTAATAGTTATATTTTGGTACTAAAATCTCGTGTTGTTGAATTGCATCCATTGGCTCTCCGCCAAACCCCGGGAGATGTATCATCAGAATTAATTCACTAATACGTAACGGATCATTTAATTCCCATCAGACGATGGAAAGAAGCTGAAGGTAATTATTCAATTTAAAGAAATAAGGGTCGATTATGATTGATTGAAATTGGGCGTTGCTAATATTGATGAATGAATAAAATCAAACTTCAGAAAAAGTTTGTGAAAAATTACGTCAGGCAATGTAATATATTATGACAAGGGAGGAAGTGATGTTTTTTATTCATCGAACGAATTTTGAGAGGGAAGTGCTTTTAAGGTTACTCTAATGATCTCTTTTTTGGATTGTTGTATAATATAAATGATCGTGTGTTTAAATAAATACTATTTTTCTAGTGAGCAATATTATGGTTTTTTTTTAATCATGGCTTTTTGTCACAATCTGATGTATTATCACACAGTCCTCACCAAATTTGTTTTTTTCGTATCCAACGAATTTTGCAATTTATTTGGAAAACGCGAACAACTCATTAATATTATGCTTCATGTTTGTCACTACTTTATTAGATGGTAGAATAACTAGGTTTTAACTTAAATTGAGGCATGTGCAAAAATATAGAGTAAAAAAATATGTTGATATATTTTTTGTAATAAATATATAAAAGAAAAAAAAAAAAAACTATTTCAGCATACAACCACGCAACAAAAGTGTCTATGATATACAGAGTAGATATTTTTAACTGTTTAATTGAGATTTTTATGTATTTTGGAAATAATTAACAAGAACTTCGTAATATGTATTCCAGAACGCCGCACTTTTGAGGAGAAATAAAAATTTTCAGCGTTTTTCAATATTGTAATGTTTTTTCATTCATTTCGGGGAAATTTTATCAAACCATCTTATTGTCACGTAAAAATATGTTTTAATAAAAAAAATCCCGTCATAATTTCTAATATATCTTTACTTCAACAAAACAACGAGCTATGCATGCAACCCACCTTTGCATAGACGCAGAAGTACTTAGCTACGTGGTGCGCAGATGCAGTATTGATTTTGGCCACTCTGATAATGATGAGCTTTCAAAGAGATTTTTCCCTCTCTAATTTTTTCCACCGGAAAAATGTTACATGTCTTAATTTTAACATAATGACAGTTTAAAAAAAAACGTGAAAAAAAAGTAAAGTGACAAAAATTCAGGTCCCACCGAGATTTGAACTCGGATCGCTGGATTCAGAGTCCAGAGTGCTAACCATTACACCATGGAACCGGATGAGGAAATGGGAAAAGGTTTTCCTCTCGTTGCACCCGGGATGCATATTGCGCACCTGAAAATTATTTTGAATATACTCGGGAATACGCGTTATGCTTAATTTATGCTCTGAAACCATCCCTAATTTTTATTAATATGAATTTATTAAATAAACGTTTATTTAGAACACAGTTAAGTCATTTTTGTACATGAGAAATACACAAATACTGATCCATAGATAAAATTGATCACACTTTAAAGTGGGCTGGCCACATTATGTATTTAAATAACAAAATAGAAAAATTAACTTACCTTTTTAAAACAATCATAAATGTCCTCAGTACAAAATATTTTATTTAGATCTACATGGCTCTCTGCCAATCACTATTCGAATATGGTATTATCGGATGGAGTAGTGCTAATGATAATATTCTTAATTTACTCATTAGAACACAAAAAAATCATCGTGAAAATTATACTTAAAGTCCCTGTAAGAACTACCACTAACGAAATCTTTAACAGACTTAACATTATGTCAATAAAACAATTATTCTCTAAAACAATACTACCTTACATTCATAAATACAAAAAACAAGAAACATCAAATCACACATATTGAAACACTAGATATCAGAGTCAAAAACACATACAACAAGGAACCACAAACACAACATTTGGACAAAAAAACTTCTTATACTATGGTACTAAACTCTACAACAAAATCCCACTATCCTTGAAAAATCACAACAATCATAATAAATTAAAAAAATTAAATAAAACATTGGATACGTTACATATGGAGATCTGAAATAGAACATATATTAACACGAAATACAGACTAATACCTCAATAATAATAACTTAAATATTTTTAAATGAAATCCTCAGCGCGAGAAATCACAGTGAGGATATCATTATTTGTTATTTTGTTACAAAAAAAGAAGATAATAAAACATTATTATTATTATTATTATTACATACTATTATTATTGTTGTATTATTTCTACAGTATTTTCATATTAGGTTTTGGTCAAAAAATTTTACAAAAAATCTGTGCATATCCAAGAAAACTCGATAAAAAATGTGCACTTGTTAAAAAACCAAACGCCTAGAAATATACAGTACGAGTCGGCAAAGGGTCGAATTAAATTCAATGTATCAAACAATTCCAATTTATCAATAGATGCCACCTCACTTGTAATTTGACCAATTAACTCCCTTCACAGCGAGTGATGTTAAAAAACGTATGAACTGTCATAGAAAAGCACTTTAAACACCTGTTTAAAATGTCATTCACGCCTCTGGGGGTATTTTAAAAGCAATAGAGCTCAATTACCTTGCGCATCATGTGTTTATAAAAGCATTATTTTTGTGTTTGAAAACAATTCGTGTAGATTATTGGTAAGAATTTTTTAAAGTAAACGGTGAACAACAATAGAATGAAATTCAATTGAAATTTTATGTAGTTTTAATATGACTGCAGTATTTCAGTAATTATTGAGCAGGTGCGTTTATAATAATTTGATCGCTGCAAAGTTAATTACGATGATAGGTGTGTGGTAACAATGATAAGGCACTTAATAATACAAGTATTGTCATTTATCTCGTTGCTGAGGTGTGACAGGAAGCTATTCGTATGAGGATGAATGAGAGCCACGAACCGTGGTAAGCTGATGCACCTTTTGCGTTTTTTTTCTTCTTTTTCCCATTCAAATCATATTCCGATGACTTTGGTAATGATCGAATAGACATTAACAAGTTTTTGAACTGAACACTTATAATATGATGATGATCCGATACTCTGTGGGAAACCCGCTCGCACAGCGCGGGTGTAAACTGTGCACCCTAAAGTTTAAGATTTAGACTTATGGAATTCAATACTATGAAACCCACAATACATGTATAAATAAATAAATAAATAAATAAAATTATAAAAGAGTTTAAACGATTGAAGAAACAGTGCTTTCTATGGTCCATGCCGCCCAGAAAAGTTTCTTGAGAGGATGGCCGGAGGTACACTATGAAAAGTTTATTAAAAAATATAATTGGATGATGTGGCTTTCTACGTTTACCAGCAAAGTGGCCGCAACACAGATAATAGCAAATAAGTAAAGTCTTCCATACACGGAATTTATTTGTTGTCAAAGTAGATCATTATAGCGAAATGATCATTAAAAAAATGACACCCTTAAAAAATGACTTGAGCTTAATTGTTGTATGTGACATATAAGTACCTTATATTTTGGCGATAATTTTGAGATAACGCATATACCCATAGAGTTTGTGTGCGTGGAGACACTCACAAAAGTATTGCAAAATAGTGAACATAATTTAAATTACGATCTTTTTATTTTGTTTTGCACGTGAACCATTTAGTTACACATCATGTCATAAGATAAAGGTCCAAGTGCCTCTCTTGTTCAAAACGCTGGGGTTATGTCTCAGTACAATAGTGTCGGCCTGACGTGATCGATAAGCAATCGGGGGAAATGTATAATTACCGCAACGACGCCTTGCAGAGTAGCTACCAGCCAGCTACCTGCCCTTATACAAGGGACACCGCGACGGCGACGGCGACGCCTCGAGCAGAACGTGAGTTACCTACCCACTACCAAGGCCTATATCAATACAGGGTCAGTCATCTGATTCGAAGGCTTTCAATGCAAATATTAATGTAATAAATACCAACTTTTAATTTCACCTAGGTAAAACATGGGAAATAATAATAATACATATTTGCGTAATTTGTGTAGCGCTGTTTTTGTGAGAAATCACTCCAAGGGCGTTGTACAAATATTCCTTGCTAGGCTTTATTTTATAATGCACAAATAGAAACACACTTACCTGGCAGGTCACTTCAGATTAACACGTTATAATAGAAAAAAATATATCTTGGGAATACACGAATTTTGCACGCACATGATACAATATTACAGTATAATATCCAGTAGAGTATATTCAATAGACTCCATACCTAACACATTGGAGCTTAGACAAGGGCATTTTCACTCAGATATTATTAACAAGAAAACAAGGAAAAAAACTTTGACACCCTTATGATTTTTGTAAGGTGAAATGTGTGTAAGGGAAGAATTTTAATGGAGGGTGGTTATAAGATGCTAGATTTTAAGGTATAATCATTGAGCATGTATATAGTCATTATAAATAACGTTTAACTTCTTAATGGTAGTAGAATCGTAATCTATTTGTGTCGGACGTGTTCGCTTCTTTCGTAATGTTTTTCACATATATGTATTTCAAATATAATTGTTGTATTGTACTTGCATAAACTATGTCTATTTTGTTAGGGTGTTGATTCATATGGAAAATAAATATCTTTGTCTGCAAATGACCCGACTCCCTCCCTTTGCCAATGTATGTTTCCGCTTGTGAATATAATTGACCGAGTAAAAACGTCAGAGTGGCATGGTGGTGTTAGGGAGAGACTAGATTCTTAGTTCATCGGACATGCGCAGAACGCGGTAGCTCTGCGAGTCCCGAATCCCAAACGTTTTGCAGGCGACTTCAGGTACCATGCGAAAACCAGATTTAACCAGTTAGCCTGCAAGCGCCCGCTTGACAAGACGCTCTGCTCCCTCGACACGGCCATAATTCTGCATCAATTGGTTTTTGTGCAGAATTACATTTGTGTATATTGCAAACTTACAAAGTCGTTAATTAGGTCTTGTCGTCAGTGTCTTTCCCTCCTTTGCAAGGGAACGACACAGGTTGTGCTTTCTCCCCTCCCATCCCTCTTCGCAGATCGGGATCAGCTGCCCACTATAGTTCGCCTGTGTGCCATTACGTCTGGTTCGTATGCTAAGTTTTATATTATAGTTTGTCCAGAGAGTACCCACAATACGAGCATTGAGCAATTGTTAGTAAGTAAGAAGTAAGCATTTGAACTAACCTTTAGTATCGGAGTATCTTAACTATGAACCAAAAAATCTGTTCGCACGACGCCGCGTGAACTCTCGAACGGTGAGCTCTATCATCGTGAAATCTGCACAGTTTTTTCGATTCTCTTCAGTCCGTAGTGTAATTATAATCATGGACCATGGAATGATAAAATATCAATTTAACGGCAAGAATACAAGATAAGACGCCATATTTTTTACAAAGGAATTCCAGTGAAAAAAAAAATGGTGTAAATAAAAATCACATAGATCAGCAAACGCTGATTTTGAATATATGAGTTTTATCATCATATTATATAATACGTAAAATTTAATAATTGTTATTTAAAAGTAAATAAAAAACATCAAAACACCATGTTCTGTTGGTACCGTTGCATACTCGATATCTGACGTCACGGGTCTCGTCCGCGCCGTATTCTGGTTTTGGGTTTGTATGGAAATCCTGTTTTTCGAATTAGTATTTTATTTTTTATTTTTGGAAATTTTAACTCAAATTGGGTGACATAAAACATTATAATTGTTTTACAAATAAAAATACGTAAATATGATCCCTAGGTAAATCGACAATCAACCGTTTATGGATTATGAATATTGTTATTATTCTTTGAGTTAAAGTTTCAAAAAGATACATAATTTTATTACTTATTTTCGAAGAAAGCAATCACTTTGTGGCTAGACATCATACACGAAAAACGTTTTAAATAATTTAATTAAATTTACATATTTGTTGACCGGTTTCGGTTAATCTTAACCTTCCCCAGGACAGTAATCGAAAAATTCATAGTAAATCTATTTATCTATCAGTGACGTCACACCCAAAAAGCCATGGATTTAATATTAAAACGTTAAAGATTAAAATGTTAACTATCAAAAGGATTTAAAAAGAAAATTGTGTTCTAAAAAAATTTAAAAAATTGACCGCGGTTCCTTATTGTAAGGCATGGAAAAAAATGTAATGTTGAAACTCATGTATTTAAGTCAGTATTTATTATAATAATTTTCTTGGCTAGTAATAGGAGTTGATAAACTGAATCTTAGACAAGTAGATCTCTAAATTGATATTCTCCTCAGTTCCACAAGTACCGTAATAATATTATGTATCTAATCAAGAACCGAAGTAGGTACCTACTTTACACAGTACGTGTACAGCGGACAAGTATAGGCAAGTCTAGGTACGGTCCACCTGTCATCGCGTGATGCAAGTGACGTATGCCCGTTAGGCACTTGCCTGGCGTGATAATCCATTCATGTGATTATCCCGTGGATTGATTATAGGTACTTCCCATTGCTTTGCTAATCCGTTCCTGGTTTACAGTGCTCAGTATAGCGTGGATGGCTATCAATGATGTTCGCATGCCAATCACAACATTATTGTATACATAATACATAGTCTCCAAATTGATTTATAGATAATTTCTTCAAAAGATAGGTATTTACTTTGTGGCGTCACTATTTAT
The DNA here is from genome assembly GCA_022606495.2 of Halesus radiatus. Lineage (NCBI taxonomy): Eukaryota > Metazoa > Arthropoda > Insecta > Trichoptera > Limnephilidae > Halesus > Halesus radiatus. The sequence goes on from JAHDVE020004867.1 coordinate 17,944, forward strand.
AAATGAATAAAAAATTACTTTGTAATCACCACTTTCTTAATTTATGCTTTCCTCATCAGGAATATACGGAATACTATTAATATACAGTATCTTCCCGATGGGAAAGCGTCGCTTTCGAAACATGTTGATATGTAAATATTAATAAAATGGTTATTAAAAAGTATTTTTTAATTCACTTATGATTTACATGCTTTTATAATAGGTCGTATTCAATGCGATTTTTTTTCCGTGCGACATTGAAACATTCATAAAAACCTTTGGCTATTTTATTTATCTATGTTTTTAACTCAGCAGGACTGGGTGGACAGTGCAAATCCAATCTGCCATATTACATGATATATAAGCAAATCTAAATAGACAAATTAATATAAGAAAAATAAGTAAAATAATAATATTGAAATATATAAGAAGAAAGTTGGAACTCTTGCGCGGTATTCATATAAAAAAAAATTATGTATATGTATAAGAAGAAAGTGAGAAAAAAAAATTATGAAATGGTTAATAATAATGTAGAATAAATTAAATTAATTTAATTTAAGGGATCTTCTTTCAGGGTGGTGCCGCATCATCTGCATCCATCGCCCATTGAGTGGAGAGTTGATAGCCACGACAATGACGTTGGTTGACTGCCGTGTCCTGCCCCAGTAGTTGGCTAGTCGGTGGCAAAGTAAGGCGGGGAATGAGTGGACCCTCCCTTGAGTGAACTTCGTAGATGCACTGCCGAACCTCGGAAATTGCAGAAGTTGCCTGCATGCGTTGTTGTAGCACACCCCCAGCTTGTCCCATTGCGCTGCTGAGTATTGCGTACACGGTTCAGATGTGTACGGGGCAGTGCAGTGTGTTAGACTAGATATAGACTGCTTCTTATAGACGTTTAGCATGAAAATCTTCATTATGCAAACGTGATAAGAGCAAACATGGTAATTTCGCGATAAGTATGCCATTTCAATAGGTTTTGCTTCCTCTCTCGTCTTTTATAGGCTATAACTATGGCACATGGTCAGTTATTGCACCAAACCAAGAAAATAAAAATAATATCAAGCGAAAAAATGATTCAGAATAAAAGTAAATAAATAAGCTCGCGACTGAGACTCGAACTCGAAACCTCCACGATATTCTGAGGTAACATATATTTCATTGAGAGTTATAGATATTATTTTCAATGAATTTTTATGAAGCTTATTTTTTATCGATTTACTCTACGAAAATGAATGTTTTAAACTGTTAGAAAGGTAATAAAAAAAACTTTGTTATGTAAATACCGTACGAGGGTAGGTGAATGTAGTGGAAAGGAGATGGTGAAGAGGAGGTAAGTATGGTCCTGTGTAATATTATTTGCAATTTGTCAAATGCATTGTACATATAATTTGGTATTACAGATCGATGAACCGGTGAATGCAATTAGTTAGCCATAAGCAGTAATAATGTTTTGTCTATAGTTAGTGATAAGATAAAGCATTGGAAAAAAACATTTGCACAGCGCCCTTGAGGTGATTTTTCACAAAAAAACGTCAACATCAAAACATTGTTTATTTTATTATTTTGACAGTTCTTTCGCCGCTCAAAAAAGTCATTTTTAGTCATTTTTAAAAAAGTTTTTAAAAATGGTTTTGAACGCCGAAACATCTGTCACAAAAACGGCGCTATACAAGTCATCCAAATATTATTATTAATAAACTAAAAACTTGTCAAACTTGATAAAAAAATTATAAAAATAGATTTGCCTTCAAAATAAAATAATAGATGAATTTTAATGGAGTTCTACGAATTAAACACAATAACAATTAATTAACAAATATTCGTGTTTATTCAAAATTCAGTACGCAATCAAAGCAAATTAATGTAATACAGAAGTGCTTAATAATATATATGTAGAATGTATATTTACGACCAAAAATAAATAATATTACATTCACAAGAAAAAATTTGGAATCGGTTATTGTATTTATAAAAAAAATTGTGGTTTAAAGGAAATAAAAAAATGTTTGATTCTTTTCACGTGTCAAGCGGTTCCCATAAACATTCAATAAATCGATGATCCTACAGTGTAAATAATATAATTAATGTTGAATCACGTCATCCCTCACGGCTAATGACTCCATGAATGCGACTCCATGAGGATAGAATGGCTGTTTATTTACACCACCTGTGGAGAATTCAATCAACCCCTCACGCTGGGGTCACGTGACCGGTGTAGGGCGGAAGCTTTTGAGTTGTGAGAACTCGGCTTTATCTATGGATTTGTTTTGTTCGATTATTATAAATTGTTTGGTTTATTTAAGTGGATCACGCTCGGATTTCAGGAAGTAGGGGGATATATCTATAAAATGAATCAAATAATTACTAAAACAAACAATAAAAATATAAATATTGACATAAAAGCTGATAATTTTTTTTTTATGGATTTTATATTTTCTGTGGGTACATATGTATGTATCAGTGGCGTGCAGTTCATAAATGCTAAAAAGCTGTGCCTACCCTAAGAAAAACGAACCATAAAAATAATATTGTGTAAAAAACCATATTACGTATATAGAAATAGGTAACTAAGCTCATTTATTCACTTCCCCACGACAATTGTACATAATTAGATACATAAAGCAAGTAATATTTGAACAGCGCTCTTGAGGTGTTTTTCACCAAAAACGGCGCTATACAAATTATCCAATTATTATTATTATTATTAATTAGAGGATGATGAAAATATAATGGCCATTTTCATATATACAATATACACTTCTTACGTTCCTGCTCGAACTTGAAAGACTACATACAGCCTACCTTTGGCAATAGGGTAATGCACGCCGCTGGTATGTATAGTTGTTGAACTCAGAAGATTTGAATATATATTTCTAATGACAATATTATTTTTAATGTGTTAAATATTTCAAAGCTTTTCAGTTCATGATGCCGACAACGTTGCGATCTTAAAATTGTTGTGTTACCGGGAAATATCACAAACCGATTTTCTGCATAATTCTTTTCATTGTATTGTACCCATACAAACATTTTATGGAGTGAGTGGGATTACACTACCCTCACCATATCAAGGAATAAAACAAATATGTGCATTATGATTAATATCACAAGAAACTGGAGGGAGACAGCAGAAGACTTCTCAGTGCGTAGAATTCTCAAGAGTGGATCTCAGGCAAGTGGGACAGAGTAAACCGTCTATGCTCTATAATGATCGAGAAAATTCAAACAAAAAAAATCATTCCTCTACATGAGAGAGTTCGGTTTTTAGCCATTGCTGTTTCCAACAGTATTTATCTCGGGAATTCTGGATATATGCAGCCTTTGTTCTATGAGGGATAAACTCCTGAACGGTTTATTGTTAATACCTGACATCCTTGCTGAAATAAAATTCTATGTCGCTGATAATTTTACGCGAGGCCTTTAAAACAGGCTTTTGATTCTTCCCAGGTGCAGAACTAACTTACCAATAGTGATGCCCCTGCGAAGGCTTACTAGGTTAATTAACTGCCTTTCAGAAAATGTGGGTATTATCCACATAAAATAAAACAAGTTCATGCACGAACTATCCATTAAATTCTAACTGTATTATGTACTAACAAGTAACCTTTTTCGTCAATTTTTTATCGCTTTTTTTAACTATCCTTTATATGTTAACTGCATTTTTGTCATTATTTATCGCTTTTGCAATGTGTTAGTTAATAATGATTCGTCACAAAATTTCAATAAACAGATAGATACTTTTTCAAAAAAATGCATCACAAATATTAGAATTAATTGCACTAATCACAAATTGTTTTAAAAGTGTAGAATTAACCATAACATTATACAAACCGATTGTGCGAAGTATTTTGGAACACGCATCCAGTGTTTGGTCTTCTAATTATGATATTTATAATGACAGAAACGAATCGACACAAAGAAAATTAAACCGTGTGATTGAATTTCGTGAAGGTTTATCTGATAAATTTGGAACGCATAATGATCGAATGTCATACTATAAACTACAATCTCTGTTAGTCAGACGTCAACTTTGTGATGTATTCCTTTCATACAAAATTACACATGCATAAATGGATACACCATACGTTTTATCATAAATTAACATTAACACACTGACAGGAAAATCAACAAGGAAGATAAAAACATTGTTATATTAAAGCCTCTCACACAAATACGGGATATCTCTCTCCTTTGCTGCGGACATTGAGAAATTACAACATTATACACTGCTCTAACAATGAAATATATATACCTTTTTAATGACACGATTAAACAATTTAAAAAAAAATACCTCAATTAATAATGTGATGATGCCCTTTATTAGACACTCAATACAAGGTACCAAAACAGTGTACCATCAGCTCACGATAAGGAATTAGTTTATGTACCTACCCATAATATTTTTCGATCTTTCACTTGTTTTTAATTTGTTTATGTACTTATTTATTATTATTGCTTTGTAGACATACATGTATGTAAGTTTTAGGGATATTGCCTATTTTACGTACTTAAAAAACATAAATTAATAACGGTTTTTGCAAAACGAAAATAAATAAGTGAAAGACAG
>JAHDVE020004868.1:0-47226 GCA_022606495.2 Halesus radiatus
GAAACAAACCGTGCCCATCTTTCAACGCGTCATAGGATTCCTATTCATTTTAACTCTTACCGATTACAGTAGCGCCTCCAAGACTTATACTCGGGTCGTTGAAAAATCCTTATTTAATTTATTTTAGGTATTTTAGGCGAGACACTAGTTTGCGGCTTCGAACCATAGCAACTAGTCAATTTTTAACATCAACTACACATTGTTGATTCTATTTAGTATGTCAATTAATATGCTTGTGAATCATTATATTTACCCAAAATGGTAATCTAGACAATGTTTCTATCTGCTTCCCCCTTTCCAAATACGTAATTCACGCCGAAATTGCACAACTCTCCATTCCATTCAACGATTATTTCGGATATTTTTCCATCGCCGAGTTTATACCACCCGCCGTCACTGGAATATTTCTGGGTCCTTTATCTTGTAACCCAGTCTGTAATATTCACATGTGTTCTGTTCAAGTGTTCGTTTTTGTATAATCCCGTTATCGTCGCTTTCGATATGTTTGTTTAGGATTCACAAGTCACAAGTTATAATTCATTATTAAGGAATGTTTTTACAATAAATTCTCCTTCTATGAGTTCTATGAAGCTCTGGTACTTTCCTTTCAGCCACCCCGAAATCGTTCTAAGATGTGCAACGCTCCCTTATCCTTCGAGACTCTAAATTTACATGAATTATTTTAAAGTATAAAAAAAAAAGATTTTCCTGCTAAGACTCGAATTCATCACAACGTTTCATATCAAAATCAGTAATAAAGATTTAAAGATCTGATTTCATAATATAAATATTTCAAGTGTTTTGCAATGATCATTTATAATTATTATGAATACTAAAACACACTAAAAACATTTTAAAGTCTCGTGGTTAATATTTCAAGGGCAATGAACACGATAAATCTGAATCGAAATGAGACATTTAAGAGATTTAACTGATTTTGCTAATGATTTTAGTTGCATCAAGCTGCCTTCTGGGGCTGCTCCCGTACCGGAAGCCCTGATAACTTCCTGAACCCCACCAAGAGCGCTCGCATCCACACCGTGGAGTCCTTCAACTTCCGTTATGGAAGGCTCGAGATATCCACTAAGATTGGTTGAAGAGATTGGTTGCGGCCAGATAAGAAGCAACCTTTGAAACTCAAAATATTAAAGCATACATTCATACTATGTTCATTGAACTAAAATATCACAACGTAATTAGTATACCGAGGCAACTCCGAATCAGCATTTTCTTCTTACACAAAAGAACCACGCCTTTATTTCCTCACCCATGTATGCCATAAATATGATTTAAGCTGACGTTAATCCCGATATAATAACAACTATTCTTTTAGCTATCTGAATGATGCCCACTCGCAAGTCATGCAGAACCTGGTCTTCATCTGGAGAAATCGACATTGCCGAGTCCCGAACAAACAGGGTTCTGGGCGCCGGAGGAAAGAACATCGGAGTTGAAAACATTGGATTCATCATGCACTATGGACTTTACCCCAACCATAATGCTTGGGATACGGGTCACTGGGAGAGAAACGAGGTTCCCGGCTTTAACCAGGTACGCTTTATGCCCATATTATTTAATTAGGCATTGCAAATTCTTTATTTTAATCAGTTTTGGCGCCCAACGGGAGCCACTCGAGGAATTAAGAAGATATCACTCGTCCAGTTGTACAGAAAGGGTAGGAAATTATAAACTGTGACATATATATATAGAATTAAATGTAAGTAGATCCATTCGATGGGTGACATCTCTTGACTGAAATTAAAACAATGTATTAAATTTGTGCATTATTCCCATCTATTGACTTAGTTAGAAACCTTGTATCAAATGTATGTACTTATATTATCAAAAATATTGCTCAGTAAAATCTCATAACTCAATTCCTCAAAAACTCATAACCAATGCTATGGATACCTGCATCATAATAAACAAAGGTTTCCATTGTCATATTTGAGATTGAGCTTAACTCAGTACTTTCTTTGTAATAACATAACATTTTTAATACTTTCAGACTACATTAAGTTCAGCGATGGTGGAACTGAGATGGGAACCATTGCTCCAACCGAAGGAGGATTCTGGTAGCACGGTGACTTCGCCACCAACACTCCCAATGTTGTGAACCCCCGGAGGTTCGGATCCAAAATGGCCACTTTCGATCAGGATTCCTACATTATTCTTAATCTGGCTGTTGGCGGAACCAACTTCTTCCTTGAGTGTGTATCCAACCCAGATCCCAAGCCATGAAGCAACAACTCACCAACGGTAATCAGAATAACTATTTACATAAATATACTCCTTTCTCATCTTTTACCATTTTAACCACTCTACTACAAAGTACTAAGAGTCCGCAACCGTGACCAATGAGGTCATTCTCACCGTCAGTTGCTTAATGTTTCCCATGGCATAAATAATGACTAAATTAAAGATAAAATGACATATCGCTCTTATTTACGTCTATCAATCACTATAGCCATGGAAATACCCTCCAATTAAATATTGTATCATTTTCATATTTAAATCTGTGCTTTTTTTCAGGCCATGAGAGATTTCTGGAATGCCAAGAATAGGTGGCTAGCTACCCGGGGACTTGGAAAAATGACAATGCAGGCCTCCAAGTCGACTATGTCCGCGCCTGGGCTTTGTAAATAATGCAATCTATTTGAATTATTCTCAAAACAATATTACTTCAAAACCAATCCAATATAAATACTGCTCTATTAAACAAATAAAAAGTCTAGAAATAATACTTAAAAACAAACAAAATACTATATTTTATTTTGATGCATAGGGTTCATACATACTACTTTCAATATTATTCTGTAAAATTTATTATTGCACATAGATAAAGTTAAAAAATACAAATAGTTAATATGTATGCCTGTTCAGTTTATAAATACAAAATGTGGATACTAAAATAAATGGTAATAAAAACATGTTTTAAAAAATTTCACTAAAGTAGGTAGGTAGGTTCAATACAAGTAGAGGTAAAGCCAAGAATATAATTCATTTCAGTGTTGATACGTGACATTGCATTAAACGGGAGACATTGAATAAATTCATCGATCGAGAACATTAATTTTTATGATTTTGAAGTAAACAATGGTCCACTCTGGTATGGAGTACTGGGTGTACTCACGCCGGAAACTGGCGAATAGTTCCAAATAGATTAGGCCGTCTGACCCCTCTGGAGATACCCATTTCAACGCTACAAACATCATGTCCACGTCACAAAATTTTCTGTCTGAAAAAATTATGTTAGGAATAAGGAAATTTTCTTAATGATCCTAAGCAATACAAAGCAGTTATAATTAGACTATCCCATTATGCATGGACCTACCCTCATATTTGAGGAAACGAACCCTCCTGGGAGCAGCCACCTTGATGTCAGAGGGCTTGATAGCCATCAGCTTGCGTACTCCCTCCACCCCTGGCTGCTGCAGGTCGTCCCGCAGGGTGGCGTGGGCGGCCTTCGTGAGAAGACCTCGGAGATCATCGTTGTTACCCTCCATTACAAGCTGCATCACAGTGGACACTGCCTGTTCCAATTTTTTTTATTATATATGAAGTAAATTTTGGTAAACTATGTACATAATTTATCGAATGTCCAAAAATTAAGAAAATATACATTAAAAAGGAAGATAACCCCCAGTGTCTTGGTCACATCGTGAGGAGTGACAAATACGAGATTCCGAACAACATAATAGTCCAGGGGAGGATATAGTAAGCGAAGACATTGCGCCTAATGACATGGAAAACTACCAGCAAGTGCAAGATAAAGATTGCTCTGAGCCCTGATGATAATCAACCTCCCATAGGAGAGGGCAGCAGAAGAAACTTACACCATTTCATTAATTTTATGCTGTTTACTCTACAATATAAAAAGTTCATTCAGTCTAATTCGTTTGGTGGAAATGTTAAATAAGTTCTATCTATTATTATTCCATTAGTAACATTTGTTTTGGAACATTTACAGAGTTTAGTACTCTTTAAATGTTCCAAAACAGTAAATAAATAAACAACCCAGCTTCGCCAAGTTTCAACACTTAAAAAAACATATTTTTCATAATTTTAATGAAAAATAATTTTTTTAAAAAAGGATTTTTACTGCTTCTGCATCATAATTCAAACAACATAAAATTAATGAAATGGTGCGAGTTTCTTCTTATGCTGCCCTCTCCTATCGGAGGTTGATTATCATCAGGGCTCACAGCAATCTTCATCTCGCACTTGCTGATTTCCATTCGGGACTTTTTGCATTATATTTTTTTATAAAATGTTTTAAATTAATAAAAAAGTAAAAACAGATAGTGGGACCTAACACAGTGAATAACACAAAATTACAATGTACTTTTTCTTTAAATGAACAAACTTTAAAAATATAAATGATTAAATAGAATTATGTGCCAACTTGTTTACTGCCCCTGACAAATTCAGCTTGGCGAAATGTGGGGTCCCATGCTTTCTCCAGAATTTTCATGTCAAACTTGTTGATGATCCATGTGAAAGGATTTTGCATGTAAACAATCCTCGGTAATCGAGGAATTTCCCGTTGAGATCCATTTTCAGTTGAGTATTTTCTTTTAGAGGCAGCAGTATGAAAACGGCGTTTCTTCACAAATATTTCTATGCAATAAATCTCTTGTCTCGCGAGAAATTCCGGTAAACGAGGTAAATTACTGGCAGTTTGATTAAGGTTTATAAAATTACTGGCAGCTTCTTTAGGTTGGATAATTTTTTTGGCCGTTTCATGTTGTACTAAATCATTAGTGGTTTGATAGGGTTGTAATAAATTATTGCTTTTTTTTGTATTTATGTTTGGTTTGTATTTATTTTTGTATTGTACAATTTGATTCAATTGTCTATTATACTTGCCAATTTGTTTGGCTGCCAGTAAAAAAGATAATGCCATCATGCAAAATCATTTCAGATTGGTGCCATTCCAGAAAATATTTTTAATTTTAATGGCAATTAAATTTTATTCTTGGGGACTTAAATCTCGTCATCCTAATAATAATTTACACATATCCCACAACAAATTTAGATTTATTTAAGAGAATTTATATTTACATTGCAATCTCACTTTTGCGACATTTAAGTTAGTATTTAATGACATTTTGAACTTGGCCTTTGTCACTTTTGCCTGTCATCCAATGTGCATTCTAAAAGATGATTTCAAATTCAGAATAAAAGTTATACCGCTTCTTGGTTCCTACTTGTGAATGCTATAGAATAGCATAATAATAAGAAAAAAATACTGGAAATATTACAATGATTTCTAGAAGGAAGATTTAAGATCACAATGCGTGTCAAAAATGTGGTATTTGAACGATAGTGTGTTAAGAAGGCCCCACGAGGGAGCGTCAGTGTTAAGAAAGGAAAGGGGGAGAAGATGGGTCCCCACGTTATGGCTCCAGTGATGAGAACCACCCACGTGGGCGACAGTGTTAAGAAAGGAAGAAAAAGGAGCAGACAACATCCACGTTGGCCGCCAGTGATGAGAAAGGAAGACAGTTCAACTCACCTCGAGGTCAGAAGCAGAGCTGATCTCAGATTCCACCATGGTTAGCTCAGCTGGTAAAGGCATCTCATCTCTTATCTCAAAGTCGAAGGCCGGCCACAGCCTTATATTGGGGAAAGGTAACTAACTACTCGAATGAGAGATGCGTGCTTTCTAGTCAGGGTTTATTTACAGGACAACATTTACAAGTAATCACATACGGGGTTTCGAATCTAGGGGCTGATCCTACTCTAATCTGATTCTGGATAATCTCTCTCTGATGAATCTCCAACCGGACATGTCATTCAAAGGGCACAGTTATTACTAGCACATACAAAAGGATGAATTCAAATCTGATTACATGGGCGGACGGCGACAGTAGGCACGATTCCTTCAGTGTAAAAGTGTGTTGACTAGGGACTCTGAATTACACACATAATGGCAGGCAGGACGCAATGAGTTATTGCACTGGTCACTGGCTTTAATATTTAGGTGCAATGCAGAGGTAGCAAGTCGGTTATAAGGTACTAATGCAATAGCGGGCGGCCAAGTGCCCAAGGCACGTCGCACGCACCTGTCACCTCCGGGTCTGGATTTGGAATGCTGGCGGGTCATCGCTTAGCGAGCCCACGCCGTAATAGCGGCCGGAGGCATTGTCCTGTACCTTGTCTCATGGGTCAAAAACAATGATGGTCAGCGGAAACGTGCCATTATTGGTTGGAGCGCCGACGAGCAGCTAGGTGTATCTTTATTTAACAAGCGGCTAGAAGTATTATTCTTCCAACGACTAGATTCTTCTAATTGTGTTACGTAACAAGTTTTAAGAAAATTGATATAGAAATAAAAATTTCTTCAATGTAAAGGTTGTATTGAATTCCCTTATTACTTAGAAAAGAAGTTATTTATATAATTTTTTTAAACAAGATATTGTAGGTATCTGTAGAAACATGTTTATTTCAGAAATAATTTGTTTACATCAAATAATATTATATTTATAGTACACAGCAAAACATACATTCTGAAGGTAACATTTTTAGACATATTATTATGTTTTATTAGTCTCCAGCTCTATGCTTTCATTTTAAAAGAAAATGAAAGACTTCCAAAAAATGTGTTGCGCAATCCTGTTATTTTATGTACACCAGGCAGACGGAAGAAAGGTTAACCGGAATACTTAATAGAAACTTATAACTAATAATAATTATAATACGACTAATATAACGTTAGAGATGTTGAATTATTAGACGGTTGAATGTGTCTTTGTCATCTTTGATTTCGCAAATACAAAGCAACATGGAGTAATTTTTAGTAGTGCATAATGCTTGCCAGTACTAATCAGTCTCCACTAATAATTACAAATTGGGAGCAGAAATTTTTCAGCATACTTTTTAAAGAGTAAGGACGACTGCTTGTAAGCCTTCAGAAAGTTAGTCTTCTGTGATCTTTTAACATTGCATTAACTAGTAGAATTAGTCCATATGATAGAATTTTGGGCTCAATAAAGGTGAAGAGTAGCTGCTAGTATTGGGAGATGAATATGGAGACACGTACGGAGATGTAATCTTCTTCTTCTCTACAAATGGACTCGTTCCATCTCTAGAGTGATACCGATGCTCTATAACCTGCAAAAAACAATATTACAATAATCTTCTTATTTCATTTCCTAGGGCAAAAGTATAATAATGTAGAAGGTTTCTGTCTTGTTTCTGTAGCGTAATTTCATATAAAGATGTTCTGATATTGATTGTTAAGTTAGATGAACCATACAAAATAGATTTACAGCTTTGTAAGGAATGTTAATAATAAGGAACTCCAGTAAAAAATATAACGGCTTAAAAAATATATATTCATATAGATCAGCAAAAGCCGATTCTGTATATATAATATTTTTTATATATAATCGTACATAGTATTTATAAATCGTTATTTAAAAGTGAATAAAAAATCACCTCGTCAAAACACCTTGTTATGTTGGTAATATTGCATTCGGAACATTTGACGGCACATGCGCATTCTGTTTTTGGATTAGTATGGAGATTTTTATTTTTCGATTTTGTTTGGTATTTTAAATATGTATTTCTTTAGTTTTGGCGAAACTGTAACTTAATTTGGGTGACTTTAAGCTCTATAATTCTTGTTCAATATTAATAAAATACTATTATTAATGAAAGAAATTAGAGAATTATATTATATGAAAAACACAATTTGTAAAACACCACTTTTATTTGAATTAATAACGATCGCCAACCAGGTTTCGCCGAAGCTTCGTCAGGGCTTATTATTAACTTTTTGTTTTATTGATACAGTTAATAATAAGCCCTGACGAAGCTTCGGTGAAGCGAAACCTGGTTGGCGATCGTTATTAATTCAAATAAAAGTGGTGTTTTACAAATTGCGTTTTTCATTTAATATATAATGTCACACCACAAAGTGTTTGCTTCCTTCGAAAAAATTAGAGAATTCATGAGCAAACCAATTATCAATACGGATATTATGATAATGTTAATTTTCAATATTATTATTATTCTTTGAGTTAAAGTTTATAAAAAGGTACATAATTTTATTATTTATGTTTAGTTATGGTTTACCATGAATAGAATATAAAATGATGTACAGTAAAGCTCATCCTTGTTTTGACATTTGACATTCTAACCTCAAAACTGATCAAAACTGATTGGCCATATATTTAGAGCGCTTTGAAAATTGAAAATTATTTTAACTATGAAAACTAATTTTAGAACAAAACTAAATATACCGGTATTTAAGTTTCAACATCATTATTGATAAAAAAAAATATTAAAAAATTGGACTGGATTTCCTTATTACATATGTATGTATATTAACACATTGGTTACGGTGTGCACATATTTGTGCATTTCAGAAACCTTGCGTTGCGGCGGGGTGCACATTTTTGTGCATTTCCGTGACCTCGACTCAAGTGGGGAAGCCCTAATATCATTTTTTATTCGTAGTTTTTGCGATTTCAGCGCTTGTTAAACTGTTATTAGATAATATTATATTAAGTGTATTTGACATTGTTTTACTATTGTGATTTGTGGACTTAATATAAATATTTTTTAATAAATAATTTGATAATGGTTTTTGTTTTATTGATACAAGCTCCACAGTTTGAAGTTTGCTGACATACATCTGGTAGCGGGACTGCGATCTAATCCCCCCTGCCGCAAGTGACAGTTTTTTTAACAAACATCGCCGTAACTAATGTGTTAAGTAAATCAAAAAAAAAATTATGTGGATTAGACATTGATTCAAACAATGACCCAAACAAGACACGAGAATTACAGAATCTTTCAAAACTTTTCAACTACATGCTAAGTTTATTCATCAAATGAATGTTGATATTATTAGTAAGATTCACCTCTGATCCAATGGATTATCATTATAACATACTAAATTATAATGTTTATTGAGAAGAACTGGATTAAGGGTAGTTAATAAAATAACAGTTAACCTAAAGGTAGTAATTCAAATTTCGTAATACGTACCTTGTCAAAAAATCTAGTCAATTTAACAGCACTGGAGTTCCCAGGAGCTAAAGATCTGTAAAAATAAAACACACAATGAAATTACATATATTATAATATTATTAGACAACAATAAATAATCACAATTATTGTCTTCTTTAAACCTTCTATATAAGATAAGAAATTATCATGAAAATGATAAATTTAATTTTTTTTTTTTTAATAGAAATTTACAGTAGACATTCGCAGTAGTGAATCAATTCAGTCTTTTTCACCTAGTCTTGCGAATTTATTAATTAATTAGTTCATTTAATTCATTAAAAAACAATAATAATAATAAAATATAATAAATAAATAAAAACGGGGGATTATTTCGCATTGAAATATGCGCTAGTGTTGGAAAATACAAAATTAAAAAATAAAATAAACACGAAAATAACAATCTTATTCGACTTGATAATAAATAATATGACAACCTACCATCGACCAAGTATAACATCAATGCACCCTATCAAGTACCAATTACTTCGGAAATTCCCACCCGACTAGTGAAACTGACGGCTTGGCAGCGCTGGGACTAATACAAACATAATCACCGCGGGTATTGAAGAATGAATTAGGAACTTCTGACTAGTGTCTCGCAGTGACTGGACGAACTTGGACCCTGCAGACCTAGTACAAACAGACTCGATATCAACGAAACAGAGACGTAGTGACTAGGATATCACAACTAAATACGGAATACATTTCTTAATTCCTTGAATTAGGAAATACAGACTGTGAAAACGAATACTCGCTGCTCGGAATTACTGACTGGCTGATTAGAGGCGGTTTGCCGCTACGGGCTAGTGTGAACTAACAATAATGTATGGGTTTTTATGGTTTGCGGCGCGGGATTCTATAGTTTTGATGGAATCCTGCACACTGCACAATATCTCCGGCGGCTTTGCGAAGACGCCCATACTATCCGCAACGTAATTATGGTGCCGCGCATTAAAAAATCGTAGGGTTGGAAGGCCCAAGTTAGAAAAATGAATTCCGTATTAAATTGAGAATCAGATAGAGTGTGTGACGAGATTGAATTTATTCATTTAATTCATTTAATTCATTCAATCAATTTCGTCCATGTTCAGTTTGCAGTGACCAAATGCCAAACATAAACAAATTGAAGAAAAAAAACTACAGCTCAATAAAATTACCTTGTCTGGTGACAATTTACAAATACTTCATCTGCTCCACATTGTTCCGCTATGCTTCCCGCCATTCGTAACTGGTTAACTCTCTGTTTCTTTTCAGCCAGGTCCCATTTGGTTCCTATTACCAAAATAGGAATCTAAAAATAAATAAATAAAGAATTTATTTAGTAAAATTGTTATTTTACTTATGTACATGTTCTAGCCGTACACGTGATTGTTACCACGGGTGTTGTAATTTATTACATATTATAGAACATACTATCGTTGCAGGAAAGCAATACTGCTGTAACCACCACTGCCCAAAACAATGCTCTGGATACACCATTCCACAGGATTTTTTTTTTCTGCGTCGATCTATCTGGGTCCCGTGACTCTACAATGAAAAATAAGACCTGCACGACCGTGGAAAAAATCTTAGTTTTGTCAATATTACGTTTTTTAATTGATATATAAGCCTCAAAATCCTGTTTTTTTTACATGGACTTGGCTGTTACAGCAATATTACTTTACTGTAATGATATTAAAATAAAAAGTACTGTAATGAGAAGTAAACATAAATCAACAGCAAAGATCAACTGCAAAGGGTTCAAATAATAATACTATCGTAGACATGTTTGTTATTTGGGGCTTAAAGGTGTTAGAACATTAAAGAGCACCGATGATATTTGGCAGAAAAATTATTGTTTCATGAGAAAATCAAATATAGGAAAAACTGTTGTTAATGCAGATGCCTACCTGAGTAGTTCCAACAAATTGTTCAGGATCAACATCCACATTGGATGATTTCCCTCCTGACTCGCGATTTAGTACTTCTGTCAGCCATTTCTGTAGGTTCTGTTGGCTTTTCCGGTTGGTGAGATCATGAACCAGAATCATACCTGTTGAACAGGCAATAATCATTTAGTCATTGACGTGCAATATGTGACATAAAATAATTGTATTTTACCCCAAGTTGAGAGACAGTTGTCGTGAGATATCAAAATCTGGCAAAAGCATACCCAATCTGATAGGTATTGAAGACTTTCAATTAGTTAAATTGTTATTTTTTTATTTTTATAAACAATAATTATTAGCCTGAAACACTCATCCAAATTAAAAAAAAACCTTTCCGAGCAAAGGTAAATGTCGCCGACAGGACTCGAACCTGCACCCTTCTGATGTCGGTCAGATGCTCTACTGCGTTGGTGAAACTTTGCCGAGCGCCAAGTTATGCAGGTGAAAATATAATAAAAAGCAGTAATTATTGAATGAAACACTGGTATGTATTGATTGGCGGTTTTTGCGTGCGGCGTAGCTCAGCGACCAATATTCGGACATCCTATCTTGCTGACACAGATGTTCAAATATCGTTTATAAAAATAATTGTTACCCTTTGCGCTATCAAAAATCTTGTCTTAAGTTTTTAAGAACTTTAGTTTATCAATTAATCTTATTTTTTTATTTATTTTATTTATTTTTTTTTTTATTTTAATTTTTATTATTTTATTTTAATTTTTGTTTTATGTGTGATGTATCACCTTATACTACTGTCTTATAATTATTTTCCTTTTTTTTAAATTCTTGTACATATTTTGTATATTTTTTATAACTATTGCATGTATATTTTATATGGAATGTGTGGGACTGCACTAACCTCCCCACATACCGGAATAAACATTTATTATTATTATTATTGTTAATAAAACCCAATAATAAACCCCAAAAAGCGGGATTAGGTACCGCGGCTTGTCTGCTCGGCCGAACTTGTTAAAAATAGCCAAAAGGCATACCGCTGATAGCGCAGATATCTGTGCTGTAATATTTTCAACGGAGTTCTTCCATGGGACTAAACACTGTTTACAGTCATAGACTGGGATTATATAATCACTTTAATTGGTGATTTTACTTATATTCTAGACAACCCTTGCGGGGAGTAGATACTAAAAAACAAAAAATGATGTGATACAGCATCTAATTATTCATGATCATTATGTGGGTTACATATATCATTATTTTACCATGAGTTGGCTGGTAGAACACACCCCTGGCATTCCTGTGGTTGCTGAATCCCCCCACATCCCATAGCTCCAGGAAGTAAGTATTCTGCACCGGGGTACCTTCCTTGTATTTGTGCAGTTTTACTTCAACAGAACATCCAATGGTCCAGCCAGGAGAAGTCAAAGGCTCATTCTGAGTTATAAGATGGGTTAAAGAAGTTTTCCCGACACCTGAAAGGCATAAAGGTCATCATTCAACCAAGACAAATAATAATTTGACACTTTTGTACAGGCCTCATCACTTTCATCCTGTAAGGTGTCATTATTTATATCAATCTTATTTCGCAGATTTTTGTTTATGGACAATGAGCAATCCGATAATGTTGGAATTCCTTTTATTATACAATTTTGTTATTATTTACTTTTATTTTATTGTGGGACATTTATTATAATTTTCTACGTCAATTTCATTGTTTATCGAAAGTTAGGTTGGCCAACCTGCCGATCTATCAATGGTGGCGGCTAGTGTGGTTGTGTTGCGGTTCTCTCGAAAGAAACAGCAAGAATATAACTGATCATCCACAGTAACTTTATTAAAACAACAAAATATGTACCCGAATCTCCCACAACAATCACCCTCACTTTATCTATAGCAGCCATCACATGGTAAATACTTTTTTCTTATATTTTATTCTGCTATGTTCACTGCAATCGCGTCAAACAGCTCCACAACGGCGAACTCAAACACGCACTGTCCTTTTATGTTATCTTATGTTGGTATACGAAATAATTTTGAAAAAACAAACAATATTTGTATATAATGCAAAGACCTTTGTATAAAAATATACTCGTATTTAGCAATAATAAAATATCTGTAATGTAAAACTATTTTGTGACCCGAGAATTTTGAATAATACATCAGAAATGCTTTATTTTTACACTTGCAGTGCTGCCAGCAAAATTGTGTTTTCCCTATATTTTAAGGTTGAAATTTTGTTTATTATTTTCAATAACTCCTAGTTATCGTTTTGATATTTAAAAAAACTTTAAATTGACTTATTTTATTTAACTTGTTGGCATAACTATAATATACACATTCAAGTTAGTATAGCTATTTTGTTTGGAAGCCTACCTTACAAGTTACGTCATATTTCAATGTAGCAACACTTCGAAATCAATATCGATATGGTTTTTAAATGGCTGATAGTTTGTTTTGTGAATTCGTACATTTTACTAAGCGATGGCGAATTTTTATGATATGGATATTCGGTGAATACGTTTTCATAATGCTGCCATCGCGATCTTATACGAAAATGTTCGTTTTATTTATTTATATATCCTCTTGGATTTTGGTGTCTGCTAGTGAAGAAGTAGAGTTGACACCGCCCACTGGATATTGTTCTCTTTATAGAGGAAACACTTGCGGAGATTATGTCAATGGTTCCGTATGGTTTAGTGCCCAAGACAAGATGATAGGCGGATTTGAGAATGAAAAAATTACATCTGGGCTGTGGAAAGAAATGATATCTGGACTCGGCGAGCCTTGTCGAAGTGCGGCGGAGAAAATGCTGTGTACCTACGCTTTCCCCAAATGTTCCATCGAGAAGGGTCTCGCAGTAGGCTTAAGTTTATGTTACGAGGATTGCATCGCTGTCAAAATGCAGTTTTGTTACAATGACTGGGCCCTTATAGAAGATAAGAAACATAGGGGAGTGTATTTCAAATCAAAGGGACATTTCAGTTTACCTGATTGTGACACGCTGCCTAAATATGCTGGCAAAGGCAAAAAACAGCAAACCTGCTCGTACATCGGACTTACAGAGATGAAGACAGACGAGATAACAACAGACTGTATTATTGGAAATGGAAGATTCTACCAAGGAACTGTAAATGTCACCCAGTCTGGTTTAGCCTGTCAACGCTGGGAAACACAGACACCCCACCAACATCTCAAACCTCCCCTAGTTTTTCCGGAAGTTCAAAACTCCATCAATCATTGCCGCAACGCTGGAGGAGAAGTAGCCAAGCCATGGTGCTACACGCTAGATCCCAACGTCAGATGGCAATACTGCGATATTCCCCCCTGCGGTAATTCTTCCGATATTTCTAGCGACAGTGAGGGACACAAAATTCAAATGGAAACATTCTTCACACCACTTTTTATTCTGGTGGCTTCCTTTGCCGGGCTTGGAGTAATCTTATTGGTACTGCTGGTAGCCTTGTTGTGCCATTACATGGTAAAGACTCGCTATTCTGTCAACTTGTCAGCTGTACGCAGAACTGATGCTGGGATTGATTTAGATAAGTTACCCAGTAATATGGCCTATCACAGCACGGGTGCTCAGCTCAACCCCAAGCTGGAGAAACTGGAGTTTCCTAGAAATAACATTATTTATATTCGTGATTTGGGCCAAGGAGCTTTCGGCAGAGTATTTCAAGCCAAAGCACCCGGCCTTTTGGCGGAAGAAGAATTTACCCTGGTTGCTGTAAAGATGCTCAAAGACGAAGCTTCTCAAGACTTACAAGTTGACTTTGAAAGGGAAGCCTGTCTTCTGGCAGAGTTTGACCACCCTAATATAGTAAAACTCCTGGGAGTCTGCGCAATCGGGAAGCCTATGTGTTTGTTATTTGAATACATGGGTCGCGGGGACTTGAATGAATTCCTTCGAGCCAGTAGCACGACTGAAGGTTATTCTGTGCCTATGGTGGAGCCTAGAGAAGACACCAAGCTATTAAAATGTATGCAGCTCTCTCACGTAGACTTGTTGCACATAGCTCGACAGATTGCTTGCGGAATGGTGTATTTGTCGGATCGGAAGTTTGTGCACCGAGACTTGGCCACTAGGAACTGCCTGATAAATGATGACATGGTTGTAAAGATTGCAGATTTTGGTCTTTCACATAAAATATATCTACAGGACTACTACAAAGGAGATGAGCATGACGCCATCCCCGTGCGGTGGATGCCTCTAGAGAGTATTCTGTACAACAAATACACTCTGGAGTCAGACGTGTGGGCATACGGAGTCTGTCTGTGGGAGATCTTCTCCTTTGCTCTCCAGCCCTACTTCGGCATGACCCACGAGGAAGTGGTTCGCTTCCTGAAGGATGGCAACATGCTGGCGTGCCCTGACAACACTCCTCGCTGCGTATATGAGCTCATGCGCCAGTGCTGGCACCACCAGCCCTCCAACCGCCCTAACTTCCGGGACATGCAACAAGGTTTAGACAAAGTTCAGCTTGAAATAGAACGAACTCATGTTTCCTACTCCGGATTTTTTCGATAACTTTCGTATTTACTGCAACCTCAAATTATTTATTTTGTAATATTATAAGGACTTCTAATTTTATTTGTCAATTTACCGTATGTATGTATTGGGAGTATGCATTAATTTGTGCAGTTTTTTTTCGAAAATTAAGGCTTTATTGTGAAAAAGTGGTTATATATTCAATGTTCAAAGTATTGTCCATGGGAAGCTACGACATTTGTCCATCTTTCTGGCAGTTTGTGGATTCCATTCCTAAAGACCTTCTCCGGCTTGGCGGCCAAGAACGAATCGAGCCAATTTTTGATAACCTGTTCCGAAGTGAAGCGTATTCCGGTGAGGGCATTCTGCATTGATCTGAACAAGTAGTAATCAGAAGGGGCGATGCTGGGCTATAAGGCGGGTGAGATAGAACTTCCCACCCACTGTTTTCCAAATAGTTTTTACCGGTCTTACAACATGTGGCCGAGCGTTGTCATGATGAAGAATTATGGATTCGTGTCTAGTCGCATATTCTGGTCGTTTTTCCGCGATCGCTCTCTTCAAACGAATCAATTGTGTTCGGTAGAGGTCCCCTTTGATCGTCTGACCCGATTTCAACAGTTCATAATACAACACACCCTTGTGATCCCACCAAATACAGAGCTTTACCTTGGCACCATGGATATTCGGCTTTGCCGTGGATGTTGATTGTTGGCCGGGCTTCACATACGATTTCTTGCTCTTGGGGTTATCGTAATGAATCCATTTTTCATCACCAGTGACAATCCGATGCAAAAATGATTTCTTTTTGTGGCGTTCAAGCAACATTTCCGACATGCAGAATCGGCGTTCGACGTCTTTTGCTTCAATTCATACGGCACCCAATTTCCAAGCTTTTGGATGAATCCCAACGCTTTTAAACGTCTGGAAATGGTTGCTTGATCAATTCCCAATGATTTTGCAAGTTCTTCTTGCGTTTGGCACGCATCTTCATCGAGCAATGCCTCCAATTCTTCATCTTCAAACTTTTTTGGCTGTCCGGGTCGTTCTTCATCTTCTAAGTCGAAATTGCCACTTTTAAACCGTGCAAACCACTTCTGGCACGTTCCATCATCTAGAGCATGGTCACCATAAACCTTCACTAAAATACGATGACTTTCGGTAGCACTTTTCTTCATGTTAAAGTAATGAAGAAGAACCCATTGTGAAATACTTGATACATGATGTATTTGCTAAAATGTACAATTGAGTTGTGATATTAAAAACAAAAACATTAAACACTAGGTACGAGATTTAGCCAAAAAGTATATACATCTGTAGTCACTTCAATAGTGTGTCTTTACCTAAGGCCTTTCACTCAATTTATTATTTACCTACATTTTATTTTTTACTTACTGAAATGTATCTAATGAACCCATCAGCATTCCCACTGCCAAACTAGGGTGGCTGCTATTATCATGCATTTGCCTACTGTACTCCACTGCTGTTGTTGTGGGGCCGCTCCCTCTGCTTCGGTAAATTAAAGAAACAATGCCCTGAAAAGGCATAGCAGCATTGCGTTTTAATTTTTATTTTTAGGAACTCCTTTTAAAACCAATATTAATATGCCAATCGAAAGGTTCAGATTATGAAAATTTGTTCAATTAATTTCCTGCCCTTCTGCTTGCCAAAAAAGGCTTTAAATAGCAATTTTTGTTTTCTTTGATTTTGATACATCTGAACTGTTTTAAGTCTTGCGCTTTCCCTAAATTCATCAAACTGTATGATATTAGTTTATATTCTTTGTCAATAAGTTTATGTAAATATTGTACATTATGTGAAACGGATCTTTTTACTGTTGACTGTTGACCGACGTGAAAGAGACTGAAAATATAGCTACTGAGTGTTTTATTTATAATTATAAGGTATTGTGTATCTTATTTATAATTATAAGGTATTGTGTATGTGTAAACTTTTCTAAGCTATTTAGATATTATCAACCTTAATTAATAGCTCATCTTAAAGTTGTCTATTAGTGCTTTTCACTAAATAAATTCCCTTAACCCATTGACTGGCTAACCATGACTACTAGTAATGTGGAAAAATCGTGACTAAACCCATTGATTTTGTTGTGAATGTCTTAATTTATATCTATAAAAGTATACTTTTTATATTTAAATACTACATGAGAAAAACGATCAATCTATTAAAAACTAGATTTGAAATACTTAAGATTAAATTAAAGTGGGGTTTGATTTTTCCCTATTTCCTAAAATAATTAGCTAGACATGTATAATATTTGAGTGACCACAATGTGGCATTGTCATAAAAACATTTTATGCTAATGTGATCGTTGTTTACACGTAGTCTTAATTTTTTCACGATAATTATTATCGTCGGGGAGTCGGTGGGTTATGAAAAACCAAATGCATTTACATACATTTCATGTCGACTAAAAGCGCACTTTGCCACGTGTGTTTACTGTTGCCCTGAATTATTCTTTAATTTGACAAATATTGTCTTGGCTTAAGACTGCAAAATATGCAGAAAATGAATCGCACATTTAAAAAGAGCCAACACCAGTTTCATTTAGGTAATTTTAGAGCCTAATTTATTTAGGATATTATGTTAGATTATGCAACAGATCTTATTTCATTCATTTATATTATGGATATTTAATCTTATTAGTAAAATACCTAAAATGTTATTAATTTATTGAAAATTTATCAACGTAAGTTATGTATGCTGCAAAGCAAATCCAAATAATTAATATACGTTTGTGGAAAATATCATTTAGCAATATTTTGTAATGTTCTTTATTTACATGTATCTGGATTGATGAATGAACTTTATCACATTCCTTGTCGTTTTAAGTCAATTTAACCCAATCACTTCCATGCGCAAATTTACAAGCCCAAAAACATTCCTTTAGAGATGTTCTATTGCTTGCCATGCTTGGTTCACAGGTTTCAAAATTATTGTTTTTTTTTTTTAAATTCAGCACAACAATTTTACAAGACAAGATCCTGTTTAATAAATTTCCATTATTTAACCGATATAGCGTAACAAGATGACAACAGTGACTTTGGTATAGATTTAGAAATGTAAACGAGAATACAATATTCGCAAGGGTTGAATATTAAATCCCCTGAAGTAGATTGCTGGTCAACAGCCAAAACTTTACTTTGTTTTGATAGGGTGGGTTCTCATTTATCTATTTGCAATCACAGAGTCTTCGAACATTAAAAGAAAACAGTTTTGAAAATAGATAACAGCATAGAAATAGAAACCATTGCATGATTTAGATGGTGGTGTTTGGATTTAATCAACGAAATCATTTAATATTGATCCCTCCCTATCCTAAAATATGATTTTCTGAAGCTCTATTCAATTACCCACATTTCTTGTAGTCAAATTTATCAAATGATTTTTTAGAAAAGTCAATTATTTCTTGTCTTTTATTTACTTTCTGCGATGTGTATGCATTTTGTTGCGACTACTACTATCTACGTATATATAATAATTGTTTATACAATTGTGAATCGAGTTTGAAGTAATCTTAATTATTTTTTCCTTATTTCTAAGTCATAAATTTAAGTACATGTCTATCTAAAGATAATTTTGTATAATATATTTGATATTTTATAAATAACTGGAGTTTTCTTAAATCAAACCCCCTTGCTCGTAAATCAAAAGTCAAAGACGAGCAGCCGAATAAATCATTATTTATTCACTGTCCCTCTACCAATATTTGATCAGCTGAACTGGTTATTTAAGTTTTTAAAGATTAAGAACGCAGTTTTAATTATTAAAGTGTATACACACTATTAAAATGGTGGAGTCTGGCAAAGCAGTAAGATTTTTGACCCTGGGTCTGAAAGCTGCCAGTTCAAAACCCATCCCAGCGCAAATAGAAACATTGAATTGGGTTTCATCTTCCCCCTCTTCAATTTATTTCTGCCTTATGGCATTGGGCATGCCTTAATAATAATAATCGGATAACTTGCATAGCGCCGTTTTTGTGAAAAATCACCTCAAGGGCGCTGTACAAATATCACCTATTCTTTATCCATTTATGTACAAACAGATACAGAAAAACATACTTACCTGGCAGGTTGCTTCAGATGAACACAGTTTTATTAGAAAATTTAAGTATAGAGACAATAGTTTTACAGTTGCTACTTTATCCTCCTTTTCTATTGACGTTACATTTATTAGAAGATTGGTGGCACAAGAAGACTTGGTATTTATTGAAATATTTATAATTTTAGGACTGGAAAATATTTATAAAATGACCTTAAAAAGCTTAAGAAGCTTTTAATAGATATTATTTTTTTATTTATTTTTACCCTTTTAGTTATTTACAGTGTTGCGGGCTGTGGATGCATTTGCAGACCGATGCGTGAATTTTTAAACTTTTTATATTTAATGACTTTAGGTAACCACTAACCGGCTAGCCTAGTAAGCAATAGGGTGCATTTCTTCAATTTATGGATATGATTGTCTGAAAAGATGAGTTTTAAGTTTAGTTCTGAATTCTGTCGAGTCTTAGATAATTCTTGAGTCTTTAAGACTCACATAACATTCACTTTGTAACAAATAAACTGGGTTTCATGATTACATTGATGGCCTATATGGTAAAAGAATGGTTCAGGTGGTATAGATTTGATTCTTGTTGACATGTAAAAATAATTTTGTCTGGTATTTTTACTTTTTTTACTCAATGACTGTTTTTATGTTTTGTTTCTCGGCTGACAAAGGGGTGATTAAGAAATATGTATTTTGGTTTTTCGAGGTTCACCAATATGATTTATTTTTAAATTTGCGTCAAGAACAATAATTACTCCTGCAAGAATCACAAAATCCTCTGATGTATTTTTTACTGAACAAGTGTTATTATTTGCAGTTTATTGACAAAATATAAAACTACATACAATGTCTGAAGAAAGGCTCGTCACTGAGGTTCCGAGTAGTTTGAAGCAATTGGCGAGACTTGTGGTCCGGGGCTTTTACTGCATTGACGATGCTCTCATTGTTGACATGCTTGTACGAAACCCGTGTAAGTATTATTGACTGTTAACATTATTCCAGTCCAGCCAATTTCAATTTAACAGTTTGTAGGTTTAGCCATTAAATTTTTAAATAACATCATACAGATAGATGTGCAGTGGTTAATAAATCCTTTTGGCAAGTATTTAATATTGTTTTATTATTTAAAGATACATTTAAACGAAATACGTGTTTATTTTTAGGTATGAAGGAAGATGATATTTGCGAGCTGCTGAAATTTGAGCGTAAAATGCTAAGAGCTCGGATATCCACACTTCGCAATGATAAATTTATTCAAGTTCGCTTGAAAATGGAAACAGGTAATACGTTAACATTATGTTTTTCTTTAATAACAATGTTGCATTAGAAGATCTTTGCAGAACTTCCTGTTCTATGCAACAATAAAAAATTGTTTTACCTCTATTGCCTCGCTCACATCACCCAATGGCCTCCTTGTTTGGAGAAGGGATTCCAAGATTGCCTAAAAATTAAATTGGCTGATTACTTAATTTACTGGTGATATTGCGACTGTTATGCTAACTCTCACTGTTCAATTAAAAATTCTGATCAACAGTTGATATTTTAAAATGACTTACATTTGACACTCCAACTGCTCGATAATAAAAACTTAAGCCTCCTATACCTGTCATCAAAGTGTTAACTTCATTCTTATGGACTTGTAACTAGTGTTTGTTAAAGTGCCTAGCTATCCGAAAATAGCAGATTGCCAGCTCTCACTCCATAAAATCACTTGTAAATGGGGTTTATTTCTGGAAGAATCTTTCTTTACTGAGAATTGATGCTTCATCTTTGCAATGATAGGAAATAATGATATGTATTTCGACCAAGAACCGATCTTAATATTTCGACTTTACTAGTAGTCAATTTTGCAAATTTCAATTACATGTACGAGGTGTGATAAAAAAATATGGTGAATAATTTTTTACGAACAAAGTAATAAGCTTACATCTAATTTGAATTAATCTCCTTCAAAGTACTCTCCTTGGTTAGCGATGCACTTATCCCGATGTTGATTCCATGATTGGAAGTATTTTTGGAAGGCTTCTTTCGGAAAGGCCTTCAACTGCTCCGTCGTGGCCCTCTGTCAGGAATGTTGTCAAAAAGTTTTCCTTTAAGCACTGTTTTTATTTTTGGGAAGAGCCAGAAGTCGCATGATGTTAAATACGGAGAGTAAGCCGGATGTGAACAGACAGGAATCTTTTTTTCAACCAAAAACTGACAGATAAGAAGCGAGGTATGGCACGGCACATTATTGTGATGAAGGGGGAAGCCATTGGCCCATTTTTCTGATAATAATAATAATAATAAATGGATTATTTCTATAGCGCCGTTTTCGTGAGAAAATCACCTCAAGGGCGCTTTACAACATAATTTATCTAACCTATACCTTATCACTTAGACTTATATATAATAATCTCTTTCTCCATACATCATCTCGCAAAGGTTGCAGTAAGTCCTTGTAATATTCGGAGTCTACAGTTGTTCCCCTTGGAACGAACTCAGTTCGCACTATGCCTGCACTATAAAAAATAAATAAGCATGACCATGACATACGAATTTGACTGATGTGCCTTCTTAGGTTGAGAAGAGCCACTCGTTTTCCATTGGGAACTCGTCCATATACCCAACTTTCATCTCCAGTTATGATTTTGGCCATGAACTCTGGATCTGCTTTAAGACGATCCTTCAATTCAGTGCAAACTGACAAGCGATTTTCCTTCTGTTAATCAGTCAAAAGTGTCGGAACAAGTCTCGCGCTGGTCTCATTTGCAAATTATCGGTTAAAATGCTTTGCACGAACTCGTACGAGATGTTCAGTTCTTCTGTAAACTCTCAAATAGTTAATCGCCTGTTTGAACCAACTAGTTTTTTCACTTTTCACATGTTTTCATCGGTTTTTGAGGTCGAAGAACGTCCTGACCGTTGCTCGTCTTCAACCGATTCATTTACGCTTTAAATCGCTCATACCACTTGTAGACAGACTTGACGGCCTCCGTGGTCGAGGGGTAAGGCTCTCGACTACGAATCCGAAGGTCGCGGGTTCAAATCCCGGCGTGCGCAAATAAATTTTATTTAATTAATTTCTGTCATTTCACAATTAATTAATTCAAAATAATATATAGTATATTTGTTCACCTTCCAGAGTGGAAGATACTCTCAGTATCGCCCTGGTGAAAGACCACCATTCAGAATTGAAACGTTGCTTGAAATGGCTTTTAGCCGTGTTTGGTGACCAGATCTGAATAGCCAGGTATTTCCCCACCATCCTCTTCCCATATTCATTCCCCTCCCCGCTACCATCAGCCTCACAACATTCCCCAATTGGGGATGCCATAGTCTCACTGGCTCCAGACGGTTGGGAGGAGTTGGGACTCTTGTGCGGTATTCACATTAAAAAAAAAAGACAGTCTCCAGAGTCACAACATTATCGCCATACACTGATTTTAACATTTCATTTGCTTTTTTGGCACTTTTTTGCACCTTAATATTAACGTGTTGTTCGAAATTCATGATGTGCGACAGACACAGTAAACACGACCTCATTCTTCCGGCTCTGGAATCCTACTGATAAGTCACAACTTGTTCACACTTGACACTGACTATCTCAAAGGATCAGACTATTGAACTTATTACTTCAAGTGGATCTAGCGCCAACAGTTGCTGCTATAAAAATTCATTGACTCTATTTTTGATCACGCCTCGTATTTATCCGTAGTATCTTCCTATGGGTGTATTAATTTCGATGCTCTTTTCTAGGACCTGATGGCAAAGCTCAAAAAGTAAATTACTATTTCATTAATTATAAGACATTTGTTAATGTCGTCAAGTACAAATTAGATCTAATGAGAAAACGAATGGAGACTGAGGAAAGGGATGCCACCAGCCGCGCCAGTTTCAAATGCCCAGGCTGTTGTAAAACTTTCACGGATTTAGAGGTACAAGAACATTCATATAACATTGACATATATAAATACTATATCTGTTAACAAGAAAACAAAAATTATTAACCCTATTTTAATTGGAATCATTCCTTAGGCAGATCAGCTATTCGATTTCATGTCGCAAGAGTTCCACTGCACTTTCTGCAACTCGGTAGTAGAGGAAGACCAATCAGCTCTTCCCAAAAAGGATTCACGATTACTTCTAGCCAAATACAACGAACAACTCGAGCCCCTCTACATTCTACTGCGAGAAGTGGAAGGCATCAAACTTTCACCAGAGATCCTCGAGCCCGAACCTACAGATATAAACACCATACGAGGGTTAGTACTTAGTATATATTTACAATATAAATCAGTTTTACAAAATAAATACTTATCACTTTTGGTTATTATTATATGTGACTGTGAAACAACTTTTTCACTTATGACAAAGCTTCATCAGGTCTTATAAATCACAAGGAACCAAAATCAAGCCATTTGAAACGGAAAACAAAAGTATAGTTAAATTGTGGTTTCATCGAGTAGGTAATTAATTTATTTTCTCCTTGACTGACGTATGCATTATTATTTTCCCTGTAGTAGTACTACACTTTTTCTTATGGGAAGTATTCTTCAGTTTGCATTGTTACTGCAACCTTTTACCAGGTTAAGTTAGTTTTTTAGAAAACGTAATCAATAGTCCATTAGTTGTCTTATAAGTTATAATTTGTATTGTATTATGCTTCAATTCTCTGAAATTCTGTTTTGCATTATCAACAATATTGCATTGGGAAAAATTTTCAGCATACTCAACAAACAACCAGGCATGAAATCTGGTGGCAGTGAAATCTGGTCAGGAGAGGCAACACGCAGAGGCGGATTTGCCACTGAGGAGACTCGAGTGGACATCAACATCTCGGGCAGTGCAGCTGCCGCGGGCGCCTCCCGGGACGGCTCTCAACGCAAGGAACGCCCCGTCTGGATGGTGGAGAGCACTGTCATTGGGGCCGATGCTCAGGTTAATATTACTATGCTGTATTTGAACAAGAACCATTCTATAGATAGAACGCAAGCAAATGAATTGTGCAGATGCACATCTCTTGGCATGCGCGCGCAGAAAGAGTGTGATTTATTAATAGTACGCTAGTGTTCGTTGGTGGCTTGCCACACCACACTCTCCTCCAGCTCCGTCCTTCGTTCCAGATAATACTAGAGACTGGTCTTTTTTATTGTTGAACTATAGCTAAGTGCTCCAAGACATTGTATTCGCCCTAAGTTCTGAATATCAATCCTTCTGTAAGTTTAGTCTTCTGAATTGATACAAGTTGTTTCTGCTTCTAATGAAGCTAGTAGATACATAGATTATATTATAATCGTCTTGTGACACTTCCCAAAGTGTGTACACGCTTTGATTAATATCAAAATGTGCACACACACTTAATAATTCGTCATGCAATAATGCGTCAATACGCAGCCATAATTGACTGCTGGTTTGTAGATTTTTATCAGTGGTGGAGATTGGTAGTACAAAAAGCTATAAGTAATATGACAACATTCTGAGACTCCGGAATAGAGGACTTCTTCACCATCGTACAATTAACAATGCATTTTGTGTTGGAGTATTCTTTGCACTAAAATATGTAGTCAAATCATTTTAATTGAGCACCATTATCTGAGGAGTCAGGATTGAGAGATTTCCCGATGATAGAAAAGCTTACTCTGTGGTAATATAGCTCTAGACTTCAGTTCCTGTGTATCCATAATATGCCACCTACGACCGTATGAAAGAAGAAGCAGGAATAATTTCTATAAATTACATGATCCGTCCAACAGTAAAAGAAAAAAAAAACTAAACAACTTTTCCAACTAAATGTGTTTTTAATTGAATTAATTTTCTTTTGTATTGTTGCAGAATGATAGCAACCACTCCACAGATGCAATATTGGAAAAGGCTGCTACAAATGCTACCAGCCAAAAAGCTAACCCTAAGGATAAAACGGATGACATCATGTCAGTTTTGCTTGCTCATGAAAAACAGAATTCAGGTTGGTTATTTTCTCCTTCACTGATTTTATTTTTATCATCGATCTTTATGATAGATTTATGATGGTGGTCTGAAAGTTAACTAACTGTATAACCCTTTTCAACACATTCAACAGGTAACAGTGCTGCCAGCGCATTGAAGGGCACTGGTCAGGAGAGTTCTGATTCAAGTGATGATGAAATGAAGGATCCATTTAAACAGAAGGAGGATGTTTCTATGATAGGTAAATGAAATACTAATCATTATCTTTTATTACAAAATCTCAGCATCATTATCCACTGCCTATTCAACAATGGATCTTCTTCAGCTATTATTAGTTCTGTCAAATTATTCGCAAACTTTTTTCTCTCATCAAGCTAACCCATCAAGATTTTATGGGTACAATATGTCTTATACTATTCAGAAACCTTAATATGTTGTGTTTCAGATGAAATGGACAGCAACGATTCAGAATCTGAGGACAATGCGCCAACAGTAATGGTCAATGGGAAGTCTATTCCTATCTCCAGCGTTGATGATGATGTCATATCAAAAATGACACCTACAGAAAAAGAAACGTATATTCAAGTTTACCAGGAGTATTATAGCCATATGTACGATTAAGATTTTTTTGGGTTTTAATTAATTTGTAATGCAATAAAATTTATATTTCTTATGCAAATATCTTCTCATAACTACCGGAAATTATTCCTTGGCGAGAATAAAAACAGATGTACAGGCCTTTTGTGCAGCAGGGGATGCTGCTATAATATAATTCACCTCAACCAAAAGCACTCCTGTTCCGGTGCAACCGAAACACCGGAGGGTACTGATTTTTTAAGACTTGACACTTGTATATTCTAAGCTCGAAACACATGCACTGAAACCAGAAGGAAGTTGGAGTTTAACCTTTGGAACGCCGAGATCCCGCAACCTAATATTTCCGTAGTGTGCCTAGGGTAAAATTTTGCCTTCAGCCAGCCGTGCACCGGCTGAGTCTATTTTCTTAAAAATTTACTTGTTTTTTGCAAAATTATGTTTTTGTAAATTGTGCCATCTTACCAGATAATTTGTTTAGATGTTTATAAAAACGTATATATCTATCATAAGTGGTACTTACAAATACGAAAAGAAAGTATGTTTTTACGTTGCCCATCAGATACACTGGCATTCAACGGATATAAATTTAGTGTATCCTATGAGCAATCTCGGCGCACTAGAAGTTAATCATCCAGTACACACAGTAACCTGATCCAATATTATTACAATAAATAAATGATTGCTTTCAGGCTCTGCGAGGGGTCGGTTTTAAAAAATATATTTTGCTTCAGATTGGTATTTCAATTAAAAGCAACTGATATTCTGACCCATAGGCCTGTACTTAAGAAAGGTGACCGCTCCAACCCTGCCAACTACCGCCCCATAGCGATCACATCAGTTCTGTCCGAGGTGATGGAACGTGTGATCAACGACAAACTGCTCACATACCTTGAGAAGAACAAAATTATTAACAACCATCAATATGGATTCCGGCAGAACCGCGAATGCGGTAATCATCTTGCGTATGTGACGCATGTTTGGGGGCGGTGCCTGGAATGTCATGGTGAGATTCAAACGGTCTCACTGGACATTTCCAAGGCCTTTGACCGGGTTTGGCACCGATGACTTATCAATAAACTGCCTTACGGGCTTCCCGTATCCTTGTATGCGTGGATTGCCGATTTTTTGAGGGAAAAATCGATTCAGACAGTTGCTGACGGTTTCATCTCTTCCTCGCATTCAATAAATGCTGACGTCCTACAGGGATCGGTTCTGTCACTGACTTTCTTTTTGTTGCACATCAATGACCTCTTGACATGTGCACCAATTCATTTTTACATGGATGACAGTACAGTCCATGATAGCTTTTTGTTTGACAAGTCCCCAAAGGGCACACAAACTCCAACGGCTCGGAGGGTTTTGAAGTAGAGAATGGACGGATTCCTCGAGAGGGTTTCCTCTTGGGAAAAGAATAACGTCGTCGAATTTAATGTTTCAAAGACCCAATCATGTCTGATTATCTTCCCTTATTAATAATCTTCCCAACACCCCACTGTAGAATTTGGCAGCCACCTCTGGTAGGGAGCCCCAAAATATCTGAAAAAAACCCTTGACTCTGCAGAAACGGGCAAGTCCGTTTGATAGATCCCATCTTAACATATGGATTACAATCTTAGGAGCACAGACGTCAGGTGGGAATGCTGTCCCTGTTCTACCGGTATTTTAATGGAAAATGCTCTGAGGAACTAGCGTCATTGATTACTTTGGCACCGGTGCACAGTCAGGAAACACGCCAAACGCGCGCCCAACATTTGCACACAGTTGACATTTGTCACATGAGAACGGGTCGCTTTTACGACTCGTTCTTGTGTTCAAAAGCTCGCCTATGGAATGATCTGTCTTTCCTCCCTCCTACAACATGGGTCTCTTCAAGGCCCAGGTTCAATCCTTTCTATCCTATAAAAGACCCTCCACACAGCATCCCCAAAGATGATATAGGCCTTGAGAGAAATTATTTCCCTCAAAGTCTCCTGTGTGGAGTTATTGTAAAAAAAAATCTTTTTCTCTCCTGGCTATGGTGTGGAATTTCAATAATTTTTAATAATGGTAATCGACTTAACTTGTCAAGGCGAGAGAGAACAACTTGTAAATATTTCAATTCTGGACCTGTGGATAAGGAATTTAAGTTGCATTTTAACCTCGGCTTTAGGGATATTTGCGTCCGTCAAGTTGCTCTCTGGTAGGAGCCCTGACAAGATACGTCGACTGATATACTAAAATACCGGTCTATAGGTCCGAGCTTATTGTACCTGAAATAAGTTTATGTAATGACATTATGAATAATCATGTAGGTTTTTACATTCAATTTATTTTTTTGCAATTTCCACTGTTTCCAGGTAAGTACGGCACTTTTTGAGGAAATGTTTATTTTATAATGCCAACACTATCGGTAAAAAAGTTTTCTGTAATTTGCTGTCAAAACTAAATCCGTGTTTTTAAAATGAAATGAAGGCGATTTCATGAATATTTGGCCATGATTCACAAAACTATTATGTAATAATAACTTTTCTATATTTATCTTCAAGTGAATAAAAAATATGGCTGTGGTGTACTACTTGGCAAATAAATTTGGCCATATTGGGCTTTTACGGCGGACCATTAAAAATTATACTTTTATAAATATAGCACAATTCAAAAGTCATGTAAGCGAAAATCAAACAGATACTCAAAATGGACCCACAGAATTATATACGAAAAAACTTGAACGAAGTGAATTAGAGTATGATGAGCACCAAAAGAATGTTATCACAGATTTACAGCGGGTTTATGAAACCCTTCAAACATACTCTATCCCAACACCTAAGAAAAGTATATTTGATATATTTTCATCGGGAAGAAAAAAAGTTATTGCCCCTAAAGGATTGTATATTCACGGAAGTGTTGGTGGCGGTAAAACAATGCTGATGGATCTGTTTTTTGATTGTGTTGAGGTAAATGTCGTGTATTTATTTATATTTTAACGTTTCTTGTAATATTCATAATAAATTATTCGTCTAGTCTGACAGCTGTCATATTTCAACTACTTTTGATTCGTTTTAGTCATAGAATAGTTGGATATATTATTAGTTTTATTTTCCAGATAGATTTGAAAAAGAGGGTTCACTTTAACGCCTTTATGTTAGATGTCCACTCCCGAATCCACAGACTGAAGAAGACCGTGGCGCAGGAGGGAGACCGGAAGAAGCCGTCCAGGTTTGACCCCATCCCGCCCGTGGCCCAGTCCATCCTGGAAGAATGCTACCTGCTGTGCTTTGATGAATTTCAAGTAATAGCATTTTATGGACTTATTGAATTTCAATATCTTCACCATCAATGTGGAAGGTCTCAAAGTAGGATGCTTAAACTATATTATTTGAAAGAATACCTTAAACATTTTTGCTGTGATGTGTCTCTGTAATAAGTATAATAATTTATTTATTTAATTTAGTAGGTTTTTATGTAAGTTCTTATAGACAGGATAATTATAACTAGTAGTAGCATCATAAGTGCGTTCATATTATTGCTATTTAACATTGAGATGCAAAGCACGAAACAAACTATGAAAAATGTACCTAGTTATAATACAAGAAATCTGAAGCATGAAATTACTACATTGACTGCGGAGGTTAACTTATAATATTGAAAGTATGTAGTATAACGATGCATGTAAATATAACAAAAAACAAGTAAATGCAATAATAATAATGATAATAATATCTTTATTGTAATTAAATTTAACTATAACTAAAAGACATGTATAATATAATAATTTAAGTATACAGTGGTTTATAAAGTAAAATAGAAAATAATATAATAACGGTTATAGTTGAAGTTTCACATAACCCGCCTCACTAGGCTAGCCTGTGTTGAGGCAGTAATTTTGAAAATTATTTTATAATTTTAAAATACCTATGAATGTACACTTATATTAAAATATGCTTCGTAAATCTTTGAATCAATAATTTCGAATTTGGGTGAGTGCCCCGGTAAATGCCCTATCATTACTTTTAATCCAATTTTTTACCATTGTGTTTGAATATTTTTTGTGAATCAGATTTTTTTATGCTTACTGGAAAAATGTTGTAAATTCTTATTGCAAAGTATCTAAAATTCTTCATTGCCCAAAAGTAGTATGAATTACGGGAATTTGGAGTAAATCTTTGTTGGCATTTCTAGTAATACGAGTGTTTACTATTTTTTATAGTATTTACTTTTGTTTGAATAAAGATGAGTTAGGATTGTTTTAACGTAAATCTGCCGAACGTCAAATACTCTCATTGTATTAAAGATTAAGTTAAAGTCTGTAATTAGACGTAGCTTAAGAATTATGTTTATAATCGTTTTCTGTGCCTTTATGATTGGGTCTAGTGCAGATGAAGTACCACCTCCCCATGCTATGATACCATACTCAATAATAGATTGACAGACCACAAAATAAATCATTTTCAAGTGTTGTAAGTCGAGAAAGTTTCGTATGGTTCTGAAAAAGTGCATGGTTTTTCTTATTTTATATGCAATGATTTGGGTATGAAGATTCCATTTGAGGTGTGGATCAATGGTGAGGCCGAGGTACCTCATCTGATTAGTGTGCTCTATGTAGGGGCACTGACAATATTCATTGGGATTCATACATGTGTGTATTTTAATAGAGAAATTGTCATGCGGTTGACCTGTAATATTTATGCTTGATGTGATATATTTAGTTTTCTCGGTGTTCTGTGTGAGCCTATTTATATCCAACCATTTTTTAACTATTCTCGTATCCGTTTCAGTTTTATTGAAAACATCTAGCCAAGTGTCAGCTTCAAAAAGTAAGACAGTGTCATCAGCAAAGCTAACAATTTTCCCCTGAATATTAAGGTTGCATAAGTCATTAATATACAACAGGAACAAAGTCGGTCCTAATATGCTTGCTTGTGGAATACCGTAGTCAGTTGAGCACTGGTTGCTAAGAATGTTATTTATTTTCACTTGTTGCTGGCGTCCATTAAGGTAGCTTTTAAAAAAATTAAGTTCTTTCCCCGTAATACTGATTTTTTTAAAGTTTTTTTTTTTATTAATTTGCTGTGTGATATTGTATCAAAGACTTTAGAAAGGTCTAAGAATATTGAAATACATTTTTTGCTTTTATCGAGGTTTTAAACAATGAAATCTCTTATTTTCTTGAAATCCGTATTGGTTTTCTGAGAGCAGTTTAGAACTTACAAGAAATTTAACCAACTGCGCATTGATAACCTTTTCAAATACTTTAGACAGACTGGTCAGTAGAGTTATTGGTCTGTAATTGTTTATATCTGTCTTGTTCCCAGTTTTATTTATAGGAATAACAATACCTTGTTTCAGGTTAGAGGGGAAGTGTCCTTGTGTAATACTTAGATTTATTATTTGCATTAGAGGCAATGCGATTTCCGTAGATAGCGTTTTCAAAATTTTGGCAGTTATCCCATCTATTCCAGCAGAAGACGTGTTTTTTAGTGAGTTAATTATTTTTAGAATCTCTTCCCCCTACACAGTTTTAATAATGAAGCTACTATTGGGATAATGAACTCCTGTTTCAGTAAATTGACCATTTTCACAAATTGGTAGTCGGGAAGCAAGATTTGGTTGGGCCATGCTAATAAAAAATGATTGATGTGTTGAGTATTACATAAAGCAGTAAGATATAACATTACATTACATTAATTATCATCATATAGGATTAAAATTATTTGGTTTTTAAAACTTGCAGTTTTATCAATACCAATTGACCAGCTCCCAGTGCTTATCAGCAAGACAATGTAATTATATAATGTACTGATGTGTGTTTTATAGTAAACATTAATTGTGTATTGTGAATTTTAATTACCTAACTTTACTTACAATGCGTATTATATTTAT
The DNA here is from genome assembly GCA_022606495.2 of Halesus radiatus. Lineage (NCBI taxonomy): Eukaryota > Metazoa > Arthropoda > Insecta > Trichoptera > Limnephilidae > Halesus > Halesus radiatus. The sequence goes on from JAHDVE020004868.1 coordinate 31,849, forward strand.
GTATTGTGTTGTATACTTTTTAAAAATATATTAACTGTAAATTGTAAACGCTTCCTGAATTGGAAGATTCGTCCTAGAAATTCCCTTTAGAATACAGATGTTTACGGTCTTACAAAAGAAAAGTTATCTAACAAAATGTTAAATTTACCAAATTTAATTTAGTTCAGGTGATTGAATACAGAATACATATTTTATGCCAGTAAAATTCGAATGCTGAACTTTGGGGACCATATAGCAATGCTTTTTCAGAATATTATTAATACTGATATGTGAATATTATTTCAGGTCACTGATATTGGAGATGCCATGATTCTAAAGCGCCTCTTTACCGAGCTTTTTGATATTGGCTGCGTTGTAGTTGCCACAAGTAACCGGGCTCCTGATGATCTTTATAAGAATGGTTTGCAACGGACTAATTTTGTGCCTTTCATTCAAGTTCTAAAAGATCATTGCAAAGTATTACCTCTTAATTCTGGAATAGATTATCGGAGAAGAACAGCTGACAATAAATCTGGAGGAACATATTTTGTGTGAGTCATTTTTTTACTATTGATTGGTATTTTATAACATATAAATGGAATCGACTTTGTTTATTTTTTAATTAATTTCAGAGTTACTCCAGATATGGTTGATAATCCAGTTGACAAACTGTTCAAATACTTAATTTCAATGGAGAATGACACAGTTCGGCCAAAAATTATTAATATAATGGGAAGAAATGTAGACTTCAAGAAAACTTGTGGACAAATTCTAGATTCTACATTTTCGGAACTGTGTGAAAGGGTAAGAATTCAGTTCACAGTTTGCTAAATTGGTTAAAATTAACAGATACATAATATAATTTTTTTCTGATTTGTAGCCATTAGGATCTAGTGACTACCTCATGCTGGCCAGATCTTTCCATACAATCTTTATAAGGGACGTTCCACAAATAAAAGCTAAACTTCCTTCAGGCCGGAGATTTATTACATTGATAGATAATTTGTACGACAACCGAACAAGAGTAAGTCAACCATAAAAGGTATATTCTGTAATATCAAATAAGTTTTCTTAAATTCTCTCTTTTTTACCATTCATAGGCAATCATAGTTTGTAAAAATGTACCTAGCAATACTTCCACATGTTTTAGTATAAGTTAATAGAGCTATACAAGATTTTAATATTAGTCTTATGATTTGTTTTGTTTATCAGGTTGTTATGTCCTCCGAAGTTCCCGTAGCAGAGTTATTCATGGATGATGGTGCCGAAGCAGGAGATGATCGAAATGCTCGAATGCTCATGGATGATTTAGGAATTGACAGGAATTCGGTAAGTCAATCATAATAATATGGTAATCTTCTGTGTACGGGACAGGTCCTGTAAAAACCTGCCGTACATTTTGAAGGAGAAGTGGCCGGACTGGCCGCTTCGGCGCGTCAGGGAAGGGTGGGAGTTAGCTAGGGGCGCCTTGAGAAAGGCCAACGACTTTTGCTCGGAGCGGAATGGCAGGATCCAGAACAGGAGTGGGCCAGAGAGCGAAGAGAGAAGTCCATTTCAAGCAGAAGATCCAGTGAAAAGGGAAGCAGGTAGGCGAAGGCGAAGTAGAGGTATCAATCTGATGGTGAGAAAACACAGATTTTTAAGGTTTTGTGATTTTGTTTCATACTTCCCTGCGGTACCGTGTCGCAGACGTCCGGCTCGTCGGGTGGTTTGTCCGGCAATTATTTCACAGTCCGCAGGGAGCAGAGACAATCTTGAATCTACAAAATCAAAAAACCCCCTACTTTGCGCTTCGATTAAACCCTTCTCGCTTCCCACCAGAATTTTATTTACAGAATTAAAAAATATCTACATCTCAAAATTGCCAGCAAAGTTGTGTGGTGAAACTTTGCCGCCGGATTATAATATAGTTTACATACATATGACAAATACATTAACACTATGATTCCACGAAGACCAGTGAACAGGTTTCCAAAATTCGTTTATTAAAACCTGCCACCGTCTCCGCAGGAATCATTTACAAAAGTTTACAGTTATCAAGAATAGTTAAAAATAGAGCCCGCCTGGGAGCGTATGAAACGACCTGACAAATCAGGGCCCGACCCGAGACTGTCACCAGGCCAGGGGTAGGATTGGCGGGGTGTCAGGGAAATGTCATGTTAATGGTCAGTGGCGTTACATCACGAAAAACGTCAAACAGTGGCGTAGAAACGAAGTGCTTACACCTGCACTTCTATGTTTCAACTCCACAGATTTCGCTTCATCGTGCCTAGTATGACTCCACATGACCATCAACGAAACATGAATTAAAATTAAGTAAATAACTACGTCCGATACATTCTACATACATTCACAGCGCCCCTGAGGTGATTTTTCGCAAAGACGGCGCTATATAAATCGTCCAAGTATTATTATTCTGTTTTTAACGTTTAGATAAAAACGTAATACTAAGTCTGCATATCAACATAACAAATGTAGATAAAAAATAAATTTAAATGGGAAAATAATAAGGTTCCCATATTATCAGAACTGGTTATCATGGTTATTTTGATCAAATAAAATTAAATCCAATAATTACTGAACTAACGCTCTGTTGTATTAAAATTTCAGGAAGGAGCCAGCGCCAGTATATTTACAGGAGAAGAAGAGCTATTTGCTTTTGACCGCTGTATATCAAGAATAATTGAAATGCAAACACAAGAATATTGGAAGAAATGGGATTCAAATAAGTAGTAGTCCGACGAGCAGACATGGGCAGCCCGCAGTCTGATTCACCACATAAAGTGAATTTATCCAATTATTTTGATTTGACATTTTACAAACCTTGCAGATGTTTTTTAAAATGCAGGCAAACGAATTGAAATTCAATATATTTATTTGGAGCATTGATTAATTTATTTAATTCAACCTTTCCGCCCATGTCTACTGGCACTACCTTGTGGCGCACCATGTACTTTACCTTTGTAGAGCAAGCTTTGAGCAACATAATAATAATTCAGTCATAAATTTAAGCACAAAAGTATTATGAATTTTTAGATCCCAGCATGTTGTCTTTAAAAATAATAATAATTAATGAATCGGTAGACTTTCAAATAACTTAGCTTGGAATAACATTCTGATAGTAATTTCACAGAAGTAGCGGAATCGTAATTCCATTCGGTGGCTTTAATTTACATGCAGAGTTTAAAAAGTAGCCTTTATAAAAAAATGTATTATAAAGAAAACAGTAAAATTACAATTCAGCGATTATTACGATCGAGTAAATCAATATTTTTTATTGACATTAAATATAAGTTTTTTTTAGCAATTTTAAATACAGGTGACATTAAACATTTAACACTTTATTTTCATAAATTATTTATTTTTTGACAATTTTGAACACAGGCTATATATTTTGTACAGAATTAATAAACTTATTATTGACATGAAAACTGATTTATATTTTTTAAACTTTTATTTTAAAATTATTGTTAACCTTGTTTTTTATTATTCTATCAAAATTACATATATATTTCAAAGTTAAAACAAACACTTTTTATTTGGTAAGAATGACAAAAATTTCATTGATACGAATTAGCTTTATGCTTGGGTAAAAATAGGAAATCATTTGGTACTGGACCGACTAGCATTTCACTTATTTTGACCCAGTCTGAGCAATTGGAAGAAGCCATCAATGTTTCTAAGTCATCTCTTCCTCTGTAATATGGCGGCCTCTCGTTGATGCGCTGTGGTGGTCTTTCCAGCAACCCCACAGGAACGTAGCGATGAAGGAATGATAGCCACTCCAACAAAAATCTGCGTGTATTTTCAACTCCTTTCGTGTCTGAACCCCAATGCTCTAGACCATAATTTGTGAATTTTTTTAATATATCAAATCTTTCCGAGCTTCTTATATCCCAGAGCTTCTGTTCCTTTATTTCTGTAAAGATCCAAGGTTTTATCAGTGCTCCTCTTCCAATCATAACTCCCAGAACATTGGGTGCAATTTCTCTAGAGTTCTTATAATCATCATATGATAGAATATCACCATTTCCATAAACTGGGCAAGGACTAGCTGCCTTGGCGCATGCATTCACATATTCCCAATCAGCGTTCTTTGTGTATCGTTGCTCTCGGGACCTTCCATGGATAGTCATCATGGACACCCCCCAATCTGCAAACTTGGGAGCCAGGTGGTGGGCTATCTTAGTGTCTTGATACACACCCGTTCGTGTTTTAATGGTAAACGGAATAGACAGTATTTGTGAGGCACACCTGATAGACGATTCCAAGCTGTTGGCTCTGAGTAGTAACCCACATCCACCTCCTTTCTTGTAAACTAGATCAATTGGACAGCCCAGGTTCAAATCTATAAAGTCCACAGTTATTTCTTTCTGCAGAACTAGAACTGTCTTTGCTATAGCGTATGGATTGCTGCCACATATTTGAACTCCGAAAACATCTTCAGTCTCGTGTCTTTTAACCAAAGCCCATTCTTGTGTTGTACCTTTCAGTAAAGAATCACATAAGGCCATCTCTCCACAAGTAATGTCAGCCCCAAATTCCTTACAAATACGTCTAAATGGTAAATTACCTAACGTAGTCAGTGGCCCGAGGTAGAGTTTGTTTTTCCAATCAATTTGCTTTTTCTCCTTTGATTGGAGTGCAATTAAATCCTCATCGGTGACTGCACCAGATGTACTTAAAATTTTCTCCCCCGATAGACCATTGTTCGTATTTTCAGTTGGCTTTGTTTCTTCAATACCATTTTTTCCATGGTCTATGGTACTAGCAATACTTTTTTCAGATAACACTTTATTTAAGCGTTCTTTTTTCATGTCATCAACCATATTCTCCGCCCTTTTCAAATCATACTTTCTCTTTTGAAGTTTTGACAGTAGGTCATAAGATACCGAGTTTAATTTATGACCAGTCCACTTTGATAACTTTTCAGAATCGATAATATTTTTGCCTTCTGTAGATATGTGTGAAGAACCATAGCGACAAGATATTCCCCATGGACATTCGCCCTTCATCTTGAACACGTAACATTTCCCATCATCATTCACAATATCAGAAGGTTTGATTTTTAGGTACTCTAGAGGATCATGTATGAATTTGCATCCATTGTATTGACATTGTTTTGGAACTGAACCTTCTGTGACGTTAACGATTGTAGGGCATGGGCGACGCTCCAAAGCCTCCCTAAGAGGTTTAGGCCGCCCTTTATTCTGACCCCTAGGCTTCTGTTTTGGCCTGCGTTCAGTCGGTTTATCAGCGTCTGTAGCTTTTACTTCATCTTCAGTATTGATTTTAATTTTTTTTACCGGAGGACATCCATCAAGTACCGGATCTTCATTTGAAGTAAGCTCCTCTTTATTTTCGATCACTTGAATATCGTCGCTAATCTTAGGAACAATAACGCGACTACGTTCAGTTAGAACGAACTCTCTTCGAATTTCACATACACCATTCCCTGCCATCTTATTATTTATATTCTTTCAAGTGTGAGCAACAAGGTATTTAACCTTGATTACTTAATGTGCAGTCTTGGATTACTTAATGTGCCGACCGTCACTGACAATAAATTTCAAGAATTACTCAATTATTAACAGAGTGAATAACGCAAAGCGAATCACAAAAGCACCGAGGTGGGGTATTATTTATAACCTCAAATATTAAATACTTGACGCAAAACGCAGGGTAAACATAGACAATAATCGTAATTTGTATTTTTGTGAGAAGTACTTATAATAAAATGTAATCAAGATCGTATTGGGAACAATAATATTTTATTTACGATTTGATTTGAAAGAAAAATAGGTAAACGAAATTTCTCTACTCGTATGTTATTTTTTTAATCGAATTGCACAGTAAAATAAAATTATGTGGTATGATTTTTTTTAAATTACTGTTTGGTTAAAATACCTTTCTTGGTTTCCATCATAGATATACCATTGATATATCCTTTTGTAATACCTATAAGAATGATCAAATTCACCGACATACTTAGTCTAAAATGTGCATTTCAGGTAATAAAAATTCCCAGACGAGACCGGCCATAAAATGAATTAGCACAAAGGCTAGCCGAACCTATTGTAAAGTACTACATCGTAAAATAATCCAACCTTAATTACTATTTTAGAAAGTGGGCAATTCCTTTGAGATTTTATTGGATAGCAATAAAGACTTCAAAGGAAATGAGCCGCCCTTCGGAGAGACTGCCAATAGGGTCATAAAACCGACCCTGGCGGGTTAAGTCTTCCTCGCAGGAAGCACAGAGAGTCAGGTTCAGACTTCCGATCAGGAAGGTTCCTATTCTCGCTCCTCGGAGAGGCCGCCCAGGTCCTCTGACGACGAGTGAATTTTACGCTTCCATCCCAGAAGGAAGTAACTGATCTTCGCCCTTCGGAGATCAAACACCGGAGACCGCCCAGGCCTCTGATTATCGCCGCGTTTGTACCTACTCCCGATCCGGAGGTACTTGGATACCTAGTGCCAACGCGAGGACTCTGCATACAAAGCAGCCACCGGACTCTGGACAGCCATCTCTAAAGGGAAGTGCCTCTGACTCTCATGATAATTCTTCCACCCTGTCAGCCAAGTGAATCTCTAACTTTAAGAAACAAATTTTTCGTACAAATAAGCCAGTGAACCTCTAATTTTAAGAATACAACCTTTTATGTAGATTTAACGAACTAATTAGTTAATTTTAAGTAGGGTCAGTGGGCCGGTTGTGGCCATTGGGCCGGTTCTGGCCATTTTCAACTTTACAAGTCGAAATATAAGCTAAATAAAATCGAATATTTTTTTACTCTATGGCAAAATGCATATTTGTCAATGGTCTTCGTTGACAAGTGACACAATAAATCTTATTGTTAACAGTTTGTGTTTGGTCGATGCGAATAAGTGTTGCGGAATTTTTTATTGAGATTGTTATCCAAAACCTTAAGGAACCCACTGTAAGTAATATTAATATATATTTGTAATCCTTTTGATGTTTTATTTGAAAACAAGTTGTACCCATTATAAAAGGGTAAAGTAATATGGTTTTGAGGTTATTTTTAGCAAATTGGTTGTTTAAACATGATTTTTCGATGTGGCCATTACTGACACAAGAATTTATACAAATGTATGGGTTGTGGCCACGTTGGTGGCCACAAGTGGCTCCCATACAGTACTAGTTTTGGCCATTATCTAAAAAAATGTACATATCCGCTAATTTTGATATTTTAACCTAATAAATTATTATGTTTCTTCTTCAGAACTGTGAAAATGACTCCGGCAAATAAGAAGAAAGATGCTATTGAGCACTCAAAACGCAAACTTTTTTGTTATTCACCATCGAAATTATTTTGGCACTCGATGCTATAAAAGGAGGTATGAAGGTATCTACTGCTAGTAAAAACTACAAAGTCCCCCGTAGTACTTTGCGTAACAAAATATGTGGACGTGCACCAGCGGCCTCAGGTCACGTAGGACCACAAGCTGTACTTGGTATAGAAATAGAGATGTCACTAGTCAGGTGGATTAAAGATTGTGCCCGGGCAGGTTTTCCAATTAACAGGGAATGTTTATTAGATTCCGTAAAGAAGATTGTTGTTACTGGCCACATCAATACTACTTTCATCAATAATCGCCCTGGGAGGACATGGTTTGAGTCATTTATGACGAGACATCCTGATTTAAGCAAAAAACATACAGAGTACTCATCTACAGTATTTGGAAAGTAAAATTGAACCAAATATGCTTAAAGATTTCAAAGTCAATTGGACAGGTTGTACTGAAGGGTTGTTCCTGTATAAAGTATGGCTGGCCTTCAAAGACGATAATACTGCATTGCCAAATACAGATATTACTTTTATTAATCTAGATCGAATTACAACGCCTCCAGAAAACATCTAAAGATATTGTATCCTCTTCTGAGATTGTAGAATTGAATATGCCGACTAATGCCGCAGAATTAGTGAAAAAATGCGTCATATGGCCTGAAAAGGAGACAAATACTACCAGTCGAAAGAGAGAGTATATTCCTTCGGTGTTAACATCAGATAAATGGAAAGATTTTGTGATGGCTAAGGAAAAGGAGAAAGACAGAAAAGAAGAACAAAAACAGATAAAACTAGCTAAAAAAATAAATAAGAACATTAAAAAAAAGAAACCGACCATTGAAATTTCAGAGACGTCAGAGGAAGAAAATTTGCGTGATACATCTCATTCGGACTGCGAAGACCGGATTCCACAGGTAAAGCCGTCGGGTTTCGAAGAACTAGATCGAACACCCCTGGAAGGAGATTATGTCCTGGTTGAATTCAAGAATCCCAAAGCCACTTTTTATTATGTCGGCAAAATATTGCGTTCAAAAGACGAAGACAATGAGTTTGAGATAAGGTACCTGAGAAAACATAATACCACTGGTAGCCAATTCACAATGCCACAAATTCCTGATTTGGCATCTGTTGCTGAGATTGATATTAAAATGATATTGCCACCACCATTGTTTACAGGTAAAACCAAAAGGCAAAATTCTTTTTATACTTTCGAAATCGAACTCTCAGGTCTAAATTTGCTCTAAATCTTATTTTTTTATAAGTTTATTGTATAACTTGAATAATAAACATCGATTTATAATCATTACTGTGTTTAATTTAGATAAAAAATGTAAGTTCCCTACATAGATTCATGTGGCCAAAACTGGCACACGGGTGTGGCCAGAACTGATTAAATTGTGGCCACAACTAATGCATGGGTCCAGTTCAATGAAAAAAAAATATTTAAAAATAATTAAAGAACTCTTACTGGATATATTTACATATATTAAAGACAGGTATTTTTATTGTACATTAATGTTGGAAAAATTATAATTTACATTTATGTGCAAGTTTGGTGCTCATTCAAAAACGAAAAAATCCTTAAGGTGGCCACAACCGGCCCACTGACCCTACAAAGACTTAACAAGTAGATTTAAGTAATTGCCTATCTAGTTTTATGGAAATTTTGTGTCTAATTAAGATTAACTCTAGTTTTAAGACTAACCCCACGAATATCAAAATAAATGTTGTAACTACCTAAAAAATAAATAAAATCTCCACACTCCCTCACTGTCCACAGCATAGGGGTGAAATAAACGGCAACGCCGCACTACTGCTATCTCTTTCACGCATATCTATCTCAAGTCCCGTGTCGTTCCCGCTACCCTGTCTAGTGTCAGTGGTCAGTTTCGTTTTGGGAGTTCGCTTGTCACCACCTTTACCTACTTTCGTTGTTGTTTTGTTATCTTAGTTTTGAAGTTTTTTACTGTTGAAATATGCCTCTCAATTATTCACCTGCCGACCAAGCAGATATTGTGTTTGTTTATGGACTTTGCAATGGGAATTCATGAGAGAGTATCGGATGAGGTTTCCTGAAAGACGCGTCCCACACCACGCTACCTTTGTCCAGGTTTGTACCCTATCATTTGTTTATTGAAACTATTTACATTCATTGATAATGCCAAAAAGCTGTTTTGAAATTTAATCATTGGGACATTAAAAAACATAACAAGGGGCTACCAACTTTAAAAATGTAAATCGAACTTTAGGTGATTTGTAATCAATGGTCACGAAACGGCGTTCTAAAAAGTTTAATTTTAATATCTAATAAATGCATCATTCACTGCAATTGAATTCACTCCCTTTCTCACCATGTGATTATTTAAATGACTTACAATTCAATTTCATCCCTGTGAATCTAAGATAACAACCATTCCTAGTTAAGAAAAATATGAATTAAAACACTGTGGACATTTAACTGAAAAAAAATTAAATAAATGAAGAGAAAACCTAAGTTTTCTAATATGTTCCTAAAATAAGTGTTATTTAAAAATAAAATGAGTGCAAAAGCCCGCGTCCATTTATTTGACATTTACTACTGAGCTGAATAATAAAAGTTGTTTTGTTTCAGATGTATCAACAACTGCGTGACAATGGCATCGGACGGATTGAAGGCGCCGGTGGAGGACACAATATTGTTCTTGTGGCAGTTGAGCAGAGAATCCTCAACTTGATCACCGAAGATCCTACGCTCTCCGTGCGTCGGATCGCTCTGATGATAGGACACAGGGAACACATGGCGGTATGGAGAGTTCTGAAGAAGCACGGGCTCAAACCTTTCCACTACAGGCGCTGCCAAGGCCTCCTGGAGAATGATAACTTTTCCAGAGTCGTATATTGCAGAAGAATGCTGCATAATGTCATGAGGGATGCGGACTTCATGAAAAACATATTGTTTACCGATGAAGCACAGTTCACTAAAACAGGAGTGCTAAATGTGCACAACTTGCACCATTGGGCTGAACAAAGATTTTCCATCAACATGTGGACAGGAATCCTAGGAAATCAAATACTCGGTTCAATCGAGTTGCCCCCCAGACTAAATGGTCCGATGTATTTGGAGTTCCTACAAGAGCAACTGGGCGAGATTCTGGAAGATGTGAACCTCGAATCACTACGGAGAATATGGTTCCAGCATGATGGAGCCCCACTACACTACTCTATTGCCGTGCGGAACTACTTGGAGGTCGAGTTTCCTGGTCATTGGATAGGCCGTGGAAGTCCGACCATTGCCTGGCCACCGAGATCACCGGACAAAAATAATACATAACCTACATGTCCGCATTTTCATTTATTATTTATTTGGTAAAATTCTCACAATGTCATTCATATCAATACATATCAATGCCCTTTGTGCGTGAAAGGCATTTCAACCCTTTACGCCAGTCTACTGAAATGGCGGGAAAGGCCATTATCCTATAATTTTATATGAATAGTATACATCAATCTCTTTGTAAGTGTCCAATGGTATATGTAAAAAAAACAGCTGTTATTAGCAAGTGTGTCGAAAAGCGTCTTCGCTCTTTCCTACACACTAAATAATAATAGTTAAAAATGAGACGAATGCTGCCGCTGAATGAGCTAAAAAGCCCGCCAATACGTAAGAACATTATTCAACAAACTCGAATAACATGTTGCCAGATGGGTTTTTAATCGCTTTAATTTGACCTCAATAAATAATTAATTCCATTACACGTAAAAATTATTAAAATATTTCCACGTATTATTGAATACAATATTACAGTACAGTACTTTGAACCTTCACAATAAATTTATTTGATTTAAGTTTAGTTTGTAGAATTCCATTTCAATTTTAAGAAATTTATTATTTTTAACAGTATTATTATTAAATCTATAAAAAACAGTTTATTTATAAACAAGTTCTGCTACTTGTAATTATTATTATGCGTGACAGCTGTTTCGCCTTCTGATGGCATTATCAAACTGTGTCAAATGTTTCTTTTTATTAAATAATGACTTTTTAATCACCATAAAGTTATTATTTAATTTAAATTATAATGTCACATTACAAAGTGAATGTTTCATTCAACAAATTAAATGTTTCTATTTTTATTATTCTATGCCTTTATTGATTTCCTAATAAATTGTCGTAAATTATTATTTGCTAATCCCTATTAGCTTCCCCAAATATTGCATTGTTTAAAATTTCACTTAATGTCGTTGGTATTTCCAACTGATGACTCAGGGGTTTATTTCCCTGCATAATTAAGTATCGTGGTGTCTAATTATCAGGCATTTCATTACATTACTAATGTGGTGGGTTTTAATTAAGTCAATATTTCTACGAATATTGTGACCATTCCATCCGTAATGCGTTATCGTAGTCACGTCGGTAAAACCAATTTGTAAAATTGTTATACTTATTCTGACCACCTGCTTTCAATTGAAATTTATTCGCACATTCAACGGAGTGGAGTTTATGAGTAAACGCATTAATTTAAAAGAAGAACATACATTTGATTATTATTTTTAATATCGATATTTGTATCTCGCAATAACAGCTACCAAAATCCGATATACGAGTACCTACACAATTATTATGTTGAATTGGGGTAAGTTGTATGGCTAAGGGAAGGAGTGGAAGGTGAGGAAGTACCTGGCTATTCAGATCTGGTCACCAAATACGGCTAGTCATTTCAAGCAACGTTTCAATTCTGAATTATGATCTTTCACCAGGGCGAGAGTATCTTCCACTGAACGATGAAAGGAGTTATAATATAATTATAAGTTGGGAATGGATGACATGGCAAAATCGTGTGAATCAAATAGGTACCTTCGTAAGTCGGGCCATGTCAAAATGCAGAATAAAAAAGGGTGTGTACGCGCCTGCTGCGAAATGGCGTATGGTTAAGAAATTTTTTTTTAAATTATAGTGGTAATTTTTTGTCCAGTTTTTAAAAAAATTACGAAGTTTTAAATAAAATAAAATTTAATAATTATTATGTAAATACCTTAGCAATCTGGCAGCATTAATTCACACATGCATTCTTCACGTGTTCGCCTTTGAAACGCGTGTTGAGTTGCGACGTTGCTTTCACACTTTGACAAAGGATAAAACAGTGGTGACGTGTGGTGAAAATATGAATAATATTTTTTTTATTAAAACAAAATGTTACCGGACAGAAAAATGGCCATAACATTTTTTACTCCAAATATGCTCAGGAATCGCTGGTTAAAGTTTGTCGGGTACGTGCCGATACACCCTGTATATTAAATAAATTAATTCACTTTAAAATTTGTATGAAAATTCAAATATCGATAACGAGACATGATTGGCTAACGAAATTTGACGTCACAACTCACAACGCACTCACGAGTTCAACGTCAAGCAGTTTTTGTTGGCAGTTGCTGGTTTGAATAAGTTTGATAAGACCATAATCATTTAGTTACGCATCCTAAACCCATTTGTTTGTATATAATATATATTTTATTTATTTGTAAGAAACAAACAGCTTTTAGTAAAGATTTATATACAAAGGAAGTTTTACAAAAGGTAAGCCAACAAAGTTTCTTATGCTAAAAGTGGTTAAGAAAGTATGTTTTATTACAAAAAACAAAATAAGAATTAAAGGAGGAGAGGAAGATGAAGATAGGATCGGGACAGGAGATGCTCTCGATACATTTTACAGGCGTGCATCACAATTTGTGGTCGTACGTATTATTGCGGTTCGATATTTAGAGAGGGTATTGTGAAGAATGTCGATATTGTGAAATTGTCCGTTATATTGCGCACAAATACGGGGAATTGGAGAATTTATCCTGAGATTGGTCCTGCATGCGGGCAAATAAAAAAAATCGGTTTGTCCGGTTAATGAGTTCTGGCGAGTCCAGGCTATTATTAATAATTTTAAATAACAAGATTTGATCAAATATTAAGCGTCGCGTTTGAAGCGTGATAAAGTTATGGAATTTTAAGGATTCGGTATTATTTGCAAAGTGTAAGTTAAATTTATAATTTATATGCTTAAAGAATTTGCGTTGAATGCTTTCGATTCTCTCAATATGGTTTTGGTATAATGGTGTCCATATCGGTGTGCAATATTCTAATTGAGGGCGGATATACGCTGTGTAAAGGGAGTATATTTTGGCGCTCTCGTAGCAGCCGGCAGCTTTTTATAAGCGCTCCAGTTTATCTGGGAAATATTGCTAAGTTCTTAATTTTTCCGGTGTTAAAATAGCGTAAAATAACCGCAATAGTTTATAGGTTACATTTATAAAAATCATATAATTTTAGTATGGCCGTTTCGGGCTTAAATCAAGTTTATAATAAAAAATCTGTCACGTTGTTCTAAATTAACCCAAAAGTATCGGTCATCGGTCGAAGGCGTTCGCCACATGTGCTTGTTAAAAGACCTTTGCCTGTTAAAAGCCTAGGGAAGTGTCCAAAGTGAATGGTTGATTTACAATGTTATTCTTTGAACTATGGTGATTGTAAACAATATCGTTTACGACCGGGCTATACAACGCAAACTTAATAGTGAATGTGTTATTTTGGACCATTTAATAGCTGCAAAGATATCGTTGTATAACCTTGAACGTTGTACCACAACCGCAAGCCGTAAAATTAGATTTCGTGGCTGCCGAGAAAGGCGCAATAGGAAAAGACATTTGACGAGAAGATCTTTTGCTGTCACGGCGACCTGAGTTCTGACCTCCAGTCTACAGAGCAGATCAGGTGCATCATGCGGCCCACGGACGTGCCCGGCCAGGCTGCTCTGCGACCTGCTGTGGTCCGACCCCGACAAGGACACCACCGGCTGGGGCGAGAAATAGACGATACGCTGGTATGCTCTTGCCAGATCCTGAAGCCGGCCGACAAGCGCTACCTGGCGTACGGGCAGACCAACACCAAGCGTCCCGTCAGGCCACCCAGGGGCGTCACCAACAAAGACAAAGAAGATTAGATATGGATATGGATCAGTTCCCCCGGCCCCCGTCCTCACCCGCCACCCAACTTCACATGACTCCTATCATTTGTATTAGCGTTTTGCAATACAAATGATAGGAGTTGCAATCGTAAGGAATAAATACAGTTAGCATTTTTTTTTCTCAATTTAACATGTATGAAAACTTAGATCAAGCCGTATTTAGTTTTGATAATTTAACTGCATCTCTTTATATGGTCTATAAATAATGTGTAATGATAGCCTGTCAAAAAAAATGTAATAGATTTAATATAGGAATAATGTAAGAATAGGAAGTAAGATTTGTACAGCGCCCTTGAGGTGATTTTTCACAAAAACGGCGCTATAAAAATCATCCGATTATTATTATTATTAGTAAAGAGTCTTTATGTTGCGAAAAGGTTTTGTAATACGAATTATGAATCCAAACATTTTATTGGCTTTTGTGATAACCTCGTTAGATTGTTTAATAAAATTTAGTTTCACATCCAGTATTACCCCAAGGTCTCGAATTGATTCTACTTCTGTGATATATGTTTCGTTTAAAGTGTAATTAAAATGAATTTTCCTTTTGTTACGTGTGAATGATAATTTGTTACACTCTGAAATATTAATAACTAATTTGTTTATTTTGCAGTACACAAAAAGACGATTGAGGTCATCTTGAAGTTTGATGCAGTCATTGATTGATTTGACAACTAAATATATTTTTTTATCATCTGCGTATGCTAGATAATTGGCATGTAAAAAACATTTGTGGATATCATAAATGTAGTCTAGGCGCCCTCGTGGCAGCCGGCTGCGTTTTGTAGTCGCTCCCGATTAACCTTGGAAGTATCGGGAAGTTATTAATTTTCCCGGTGTAAAAATAGCATAAAATAACCGCAATAATTTTTGGGTTACATTTATAAAAATTACATAATTTTAGGGCTATCGTTTCGAGCTTAAATCAAGTTTATAATAAAAAGCCAAATATATTGAGTTGAAATCTGCTTCGTTCTTCCGAATTAACGCATTAGACATCGGTCACATCTGGCGGCGGTCGGTCGAAGGCCATTAACACGTGTACTAGTGAAGTGCGGTGGTTGTAAAAATATTGTATACAACCGGGAAGTGGGCTGCTG